>VBVQ01006227.1:0-10030 GCA_011636635.1 Tetramorium simillimum | reverse complement strand
GGTTTATATACGTTTCATATACATTTCCTAAACGTATTTAAAATATTAGAAACGTTTAGGAAACGTATAAAAAACCAACACGTGCTACTAGGGACATTGTCAACAAAACATTAGGGTTAGAATTATTGACCTGTGAATACAACAGCGTATAAAAGTTTAGTAGGTTTTAGGCATAAAACAACTATCATCCCGACTTTTTTGGAATGTCTACTTTAATCCTGTAAAAAAGTTTTTAATGAAGTTTTCTATGAAGCCAAAAAAAGTGCCATGCTTTCAAAAATTTCAGGTTACACAGGCCATCGAGTCACTTAGACTGATATGAAGTCGATACTCGGTTCATTTTTGCGCGTACTTTAATCCTGCAAAAGGATTTTGTATTCTGTAAAGCCAATTTGATAATTTATAATGTTATAGCTTAGAATTCCGACCTACTCAGTCGGTAAAATTTACGAATCCAGCATCCCCTTAACAGAGAGTTTTGTCCTAATTTTAACATCAATTAATTATAGCTGTAGCTTCTGTAAAAGTGTACTTGAAAAGTTTAAAAAAAATGGAAAAAGGAATCGATTGAAAGAAGTTTTTCGTTATTTATTTACTTGTAGAGAATTAAATTGATCTGCTCTATGTAATGTAAGCATTTAATAAATTATTAAAGAGATGATCATGATTAAAAATCACTTTATTATATCCTCTTGTATATATTTGCTATTCGAATTAAATCGATAGTCTTTAAGTAATCGAGTATTTTTATTTCTTTGTAGAGTTACGCAGAGTACAATGCTAATCATACACGTGACGCATCTTTGTGTGTGTGTAATATATTAATATATCTCTCGTTACACGTTTACATTTCATTACATCACATCGAATGGACATGGTGCTGAAGTAGCCAGTTATGTACACACTGTTGTATTAAATTGTGCTGGAAAATAAACCGAGAGTGTACAATTGTAATCCGCGGTGACACATTTAGAAACAATTAGTATTAATGTAATGGCGCGAACGCATCGTCTACTGATTGTGAGATTTACAATAATCGAGACTAACGAGATTACGAATAATATACGGACGTATTAATTCGAGAGAAGTAAAGAGAGACTTAAGAAAAAAAGGAATTCACGTGTGCACTTTTATCTTAAAAGTTAGTAGTATTGGTCGAGTATTGTTGAAACACCTTTGTCGTCCCAAGCGATATCGCGAAATTCTCGCTTTCTCTCTCTCTCTCTCTCTCTCTCTCTCTCTCGTCTCATTACTTGGCTAACTATCCAATTAACTAATCATCTGCTTATTATACCAAACATATTTGGATACCAAAAAGTGCTTGCGGCACCGTTTAAATCAGTCAACGCCGCTTCATTTGTTCTCTCTTTCTCTCTCTCGCTCTCTCTCCCCCCTTTCTTCATTTACATTATCTCGCGTATTATCGCGCGTATCGCGTATAAGGAAAGGCCAGTTAATTTCAAGAGAGACTTGTAGACGATGAAAAGACCGAGCCACGTGAATAAATAAACGCACATGTGTGTTCAATGCAGAGTAGATTTAGCCTACGATCTTTCGAGTTTAAAGTTCAGTAATGCATTCCGTCGTTCATTCATCAAGAGCGACAAATGCCACGCGAGCGTCCAAACGACATCTTTATTTACGTGACTGATCAATAATTCTCTTAATGCAATTGTGATTTTTTTATGTATTTTAATTCTATCACGCATTTTGGCCCCTCGTCCGCTGCTGAAAACAAAGTCAATTATACCCATCTGGCGCACAGCCATTGATTAACGGCTGATTCTTACGAAACAACCAAGCTAACTTTACAACGTTTACTGCCAATAATACACGATGTTCGTGTTGTTGAAATAAAACATTAAGCAAATGACGTGTGTTTTAAGTAGAACAAATTTTGCTTACTTAAATTTTACGCAAAAAAAAATATTCGAATATCTGCGTTAAAGAAATTAAATGTAAAACAAGGTTTAATTGAGCACATAGCAGTTTTTTGGAGTTTACTCGGATCTTTCCCGAGCCTTCTATACTAAGTTTTTGATTTAGTTGATTTAGTCAGGCTACGTCACAAGATGACGATAAGAAGAAGATAAACTTCATCTAATATATATTGTATTAATAGCACGAAACATCTGTTCCATAGCAGTAACGCGAATTCATGCGCACGCGCGCGCGCATTGAATGATGAAAATTAAATAAATACAGGACGGATATGTTCAATCTCGAAATAGTGAGATTACCCTATATATCTATATATCGATATATGTATATAATATCTCTGTGACGATAAAATGTTCCACTCGAAAAATCTGTTAGCTCTATGTTTTACTTTACGCAATGTGTGGATGTGTGTGTGTGTGTGTTTTTTTGTGTGTGCACAACATACATAGCACATACACACACGTGTATGTATACATAACGGTTTCTCCATAGAGCCTTATCTCAAATTATTGCCACGTATACAGAATCGGATTCAATTTCGGCTGATACTTTCATTTATCATTTATTATAAATTGGTTGAATTTATCATAAAGAAAAAGAAAATAAATCAAAACAAATTAGGCGTTCTTTTGGTCATAATATGATAAATTTCTTCTATTTCTTCTTCTTCAATTTAGCTTTTCTCATGGCACAAAATAATGAATTACTAAATGCAAATATGTCATAAAAATAATATATTAGTGCACATCTATAAATCGTGAAATAAAAAGTCTGCAGTAGTGGCAATATCGTCTTTGTGTAATAGAAGTGAAAAAGAAACAGAGAATTGCAAATCTTCTACTGCACCGAAGTGACCGATTCCTTTACGCGTATGACATCAGATGATAATAATGCATTGATACAATGGCAATTGTCCATTATTATATCAAGAATTTATGCGGTTTGTAACGCGCATTCGTTCATGGATATGTTTAATTACAAACTGAAGTACAGACGTGTGTGCGTCGCTAACATGCGCTAACATGTACAATCTATAGCCGCGATATTGCGAGGAGTTCAACAAAATAACGTTTTCTTTCTCTCTTTCTTTTGTATATATACATATACATATGTACATATACATATATGTACATATACATGGAACACGTACTACGCGTACGTTGATTAAACATTAGCCGTATCTTGTTATTTGTTTTCTCTTTATACATTACATACACACACATTAAAGCTGAACCAATACGTGTATACGAATACACATTTAACAAACGGTATGTACAAGGATACTTTGCTCCTACAGATCTTTTTGCTGCGACTTTTAATAAATATGTGAATGATAGAGGTGAAATCGACAATTCCAAGTTTCCAAGCGGCCCATTACAAGCAACATTTTGCACTTTACACTTTTGCAAAGATCACATTGAAAACCTCAGGCCCCGATTGTTTGCAAAGAATCTCTTTTTCGTTGATAAAACTAAATAAATAAGATTTCAAGAAAAAATGTAATGCTATTGTGCGATATTTATATTCTTGTGCGATACGTATTCAGTAAATAGTAAAAAAACTACTTCATTATTTGAAATAATTTCTGAAATAATTAGTCTTGCATAATCACCGCCGATAATTATAATAATAATTAGGTCAAACCAATGGAAGAATAAAAAGAAAGAAAAAGAACAGCCATTATGAATTACAATTGTAATGATATTGCATACCAGCCATTTGATATTGTAACGTGTATCACTAGACGATTTTTAAGTTTTTAAGAAAAAATATTGTTTATAAATATACATATATTGTTCTTCGAAAAAATATATAATTATTTTATTCGGTATCAAAAACCGGTAGATTTCGCTCGATGGAGTAAATAACATTTACTTACGTAGCATTGAGAGAAACAAATATATCTTAAAATAAACATCTTCCGAAACAAATAGGATTCTTAAATCTATTGATGTTGCAAAAATATGATTGTATCTCTTTTGCTACTCGATGCGTGTTTTAAGGCTACTGTTTCTTTTCTGCAAGCTGTATGCTTTTCACAATATACACGTGATTAAATCCTGCTGTTATGTCAATTTCTATTTCGTTTAATTAGAAAAAATGAAAAAAATACAAGCAATTTTCACATTTTACTTATATCAAATAATCGCAACATAATTTACGATCCATAGTGTTAGGTTCATTCATCAATTCTTCTGCCTATCCTATCATATATGTATATCATATACGATATACTCATTCGTTTATAAATAAGAAATTTAGAGGAATTTTAAGATGTCAAATTATCGATTGCAAATATTTTACTTGAAAATTTGAAACTCTCACAAAAGCAGATGTTAAGGAGTTCTTGAAATTGACAAGAAATGACATTTAATCATTGTGGCATCGACGGTGATTATCTCGCGAGGAGCGTTATAACTAATATAATGAGATCAAATAGTGTTATATACGGAATAGTAAAAAAAAAAACAATCGGTTAAGATATATTCTATGAATATTCTGTAGAAATAGCAGGACAAATACATGATTTGGGTCTTTGGTGTCAATCTAAACAAATTATTCCTCAACATATTTTATGTATGTGTATTTTTGTATATAGATCGTCATTTCCACTCATCTAATGTCCGTATGTCTATTTGTACTACCGAATGACGCTTGGCTATCATTCGTAAGCGTAATAACAAGTCTGTAAACTTATGATAGATGCCATCCAAATGCGATCACGAAGTTCCACGTAATCTAAAATTACAGAGACTCTTGAAAAATATAATCGTCCGGTATATCTTTCATTCTTCGGCAGCAGCTTGCGCTCCCCCACTGTCCTCACGATTGCTGCTGCTCTTCTGTTCTTGTTCCTTTTGTGCTTTGGCTTCTGCATCTGCGAATAAAATTGATCTGTTGCACTTTGTTATAATCTTATGAAAATAATTTTACTAGCTAGAAACCGCGCACAAAGGCGAGATAGGAAACAAATTTTTCATAATTTCACTTAAAAAATTCTTTATTAAAAAAAAATGTTACAAGTGATGAAATAATTTAAAATTTTATAACATACCTCGAACCGCTTGCTCTTTCCAGATTTTTTTATTCTCTGCGAGACACGAGCTCCAAGGTTTGCCAATCTTAAACCTTTTATTTTCTCCTCCTGATTCTGCAACATCATTATTAGATAACTGTTAATTGATCTCTAAAATAATCAATTAATAATTGAACCAATATCTATTTAAAAAAAAATAAATTTTCAAAAGATACGGTTATTTAAATTAAATTAAATTACAAGTGCGCGTGCTAAAAAAAAGTCTTACCATTGCTGGGATCGTCCGCGGCATCCTTGGCATTGAGCGGCGCGAGAACGGTTTCTAGCATGTCGCTGCATACTTGCATGCTAGGCTCGACAATGAATTCTATGAATCCTATTTGAGATTCAGCTACCAACGTATTATTGCGGTCGCATAGAGGAGAAAATGGCAATCCAAGCTCTCTCTCCTTGTCACCCTGCCTGAAGAATTCTTCAAGAAGTTGCATCGTCCATCTGTAAATTGAGAGTTATAAACTATACATCTATACATCTAGTTTTATTATTATAGTGTATTATTTTGCTTCTGCTTATATTAGAATGTAGAACAATAGGAAAGAAATCTTTATTACAGTTTTTCAATTTTATCTTAATCTTTTTACTTATACTTATATAAAAATATATACAATAAAAATTTTGTAAAAATAATTTTTTGTCTGTATAATAATTTCTAGTAGGGCATGTTTTATTCAGTTAAATTAAATAAATGTAAATATCGTTAACTTTTTTCTAAGTAAAAAGCTTCACCTATGGTGAAGATCCCATCTTTTCGCAGGATGCGAAATATCGCAACAATGGAGGACCAAGCTAACAGCTTTGCTCTTATCCACGCTTGGCTCTGCCAAAGTTAGTAGATTTTTCATATTTTTTAGTTGTTGAAAATGAAAACTCATATCGGTGGCAAGAACCATGTCAATCACGAGCGAACGAAATTCTCGAAATTCCTCTCTCGATAAATTCTGCAGTATGTTACAATCATCTTCTTTGAGTATCCTGAAACATGCAATACATTATATTAAAGAACATTGACACATCACTACATGAAATATTAATCCTAGTTCTACAACATGTAAGTACAATACAAACAATGAAAATTCCGATTTTATGTTTTTTTCTATTAAAAAAACATTTTTAATCATTTAAATTGAAAAAGATTTTGAAGAAAGAAAGAAAAAGATTCAAAAGAAAAATCATTCATTAATAGATATTAAAAATTTTAAATGTAATTCAATTTTATTACATATTATGTGTATTACACAGATTTTTATCTTAATAATTATATGCAGCAATTTTTAAAATCTGAATACATTACAAATTGTTTGAGATGGCAAAATTTACAATCTCAATGGAAATTGCACGTACCGAAAGCTAGCTGAGATGTGATGATTTTCTAGCACGGCTCGGTCGTTATATAGGAGCGCTGTATCACTACCGGACATTACGTGGAAATTGTTTGTGGTCCCAGTATGCTCGTAATCATGAATAATCGCTGCCACGAGAGTGGCGAAAATCTCGAGATCAGTCAGCCAATTCTGCAACGAGTAATATCAGCCTGAAATTATCTCGCGTACAATATGCAGCGGTGTAGAAGGGTTCTCTTCTTTTTTTTTTTGCCAAACTAAACAGCGACTCGATCTTTAATGAACTGATGGATATCTCGTTTTTATTATTTGCGCCACATTTCACAAGATTTCCATTTCTTCGAACGAAGAGAAATCGCCAAACAAGATTACGAAATTGATTCTGTTCGAAAGATGTATATTTATAATTATTTTGCTATTTACAGATTGACAATTAATATATAATTGTGTGTATAATCTCTAATATATTACAAATAATAATAAAAGGCTTGGCAAAACTTTCACGAAAATAAATTGTTAATTAGTACAACTGATTAACAGTTAACTCGTTACACAGAAAAAAAATATTAATTTCAAATCAACAATATTATTCTCATATATAAGCAAAAATATAAAATCTTCTTTTAAGATTTTGATAATCTTAAAAGAAACAGAATTTTTTTAACAGTAACAAAATTTCTTTATATGAGCAAGTTATTGTCTGTTTAAGATTATTAAAATCTTTAAAGAAGATTTTATATTTTTGCTTATATGAGAATATTATTGTTGATTTGAAATTAATGTTTTTTCCGTGTATGCAATTACACGAAGATTAAGAAGCATCTTTAATTAAGAAGCCATATTACAAGTTCAATGCATACAATAATAAAACGTACACATATTTTTTCTCGTTCTCTCTCTCTCTCTCTTTTACAGAGAAATACTCACCATCAAGCCTGTTTGACACAGAATGTAATGCATCGTTTGCGCAACATCGGCAGCATGGAGGTTGTTGTGGTATGGGTTTCGATGCCTGCAATAACCCTCCTCGACTCTTCCGAGAAAGCACTCCAAAACTGCGGGAGGTACTTTAAACTTGTGAATCATACCATATCGATTGAGGAGGTCATAGCCCAGGTATTTCACTGGCGTGCCCAGAGCGGCCTCGTTCAAGGAAAATACATCAAACGACCAATCGTCTAAAGTCTTGAACGGTAAAGGAAGCAATTTGAATATTTAAAGTTTCAAGAACTCTCGACCTTAATCTTAATAATAATCTGACTGATTATCTTTGCTCGATTGTAAATTCTCTTATCGTCGGCCAATAATCGAAATACCAGTACTTAGTATTTTCTCATGGAAAATCAAAGTGAGTAAATTAAAGTCTCCGAAATGTAAAGGTGACAATACAAAATGTACACTGAAAAAAAATTCTGATTAAAATCGGACAAATTAGAAAAATCTCGTAGGATTAATCAAATATTCTAGTCATTATAATAGGAATTCAGGTTATTGTAAGTTATAAAGTATTAAATTCTATTATAATACCTAACTAGAATATAATAGATCAACCCTACTAGATTTTCTCATTCGTCCGTTTTTAACCAGAATTCTTTTTCAGTGTAATTAATAAATATTGATGTGTATCGCATGCTGTTGTGAACACTCTTCGGAGTTGAATTGACGGATCCATATCTTTATGCCGCGATACAATGATGATTAAGAATCAATCGCCGCGTGTTAATATAATACGTGAAGACAACAACGACTTGCCAGCCTTACGCGGCGGCGTACCTTAAGTACTTTCACGACTTCCGGTGGAAATTGCATGAGAGCGGTGTTGGTGACCCTCCTATAGATTCGATCGACGAATATGCCCGCCCTGATGGCGTGGGCGACCGAGCGGAATTTCGGTTTCTCATCGGCTTTCCGTCTGGTGGTGGCGAGCTGCCTAGTAAAAGTCGACGCTAGCCATTCGCGCACTTCCGGTGGCACCGCATCCGGCTGCACCTCTGACAGCTCGTCATCTTCGTCCGCCAGTCGCCTACAGGAGAAAATAGTGGAAGACAACGTTATAGATCGGCGACGGATTAATGCCCTGATACATTCGACACGGACAAAATTCGCCTACCTTACAAATTCGCTACGTATCATCTAAATCGATTGAGTCGACATACTCCGTGTCCTCGAAAAATTCATCATTATACTAACTTTGTTTAAAATCTGCATTTAAGGCTCGCTTCACAATTTCACTTTTACTATCATTATGAACAAGCAGGTTGAGGACTAGGACTATATTCGTCACCTTTGGTTCGTATAATTACGAATATTATTCGATTTGTATTGTCACCAATGTGACTTGCATTACCCTACATGTTTGTATTGCTTTCTCTCGTCAATCGAGTACAACGTCATGAAAACGGTGAATTTATAGATTGCCAGAAACGTTATTTGTTTAAAAACACGTGTCGTGTATATCGTGAATCAATTCCATGTGCGGTAAAATAGGTTTCATCGCGCTCGCGAATCACAAAAATATTACAATGAAATGCGGTTGGAATATAATCCGGATACATATTCTCTACTATATTGTATGTATTATATTTCATGAACAAGAGTGTGATATACGTAACGTCTACATCTATGCAAAGATATTGATACAAGAAAACTTTTTATATCACACACGTTATTAAAATATTCTTTAACCATTCCACACAAAGGTATCCTATCCTGTACCGAACTGAATTTTCTTAACGTAATTCAACATTCTCTATTTTTTATTCTATTCTATGTAATCCTAATTGACTCACTAAAACTCTCTACTCACGCTCTAATTAAATTATATATTAAAGTATCAGCGAGTAATTTAACTAAAGTCGTACTAATTACATTATTCCAGTGAGGAAGCTAAATGTGCGAGTTACATAAGTATGCGAATTGGAGAGGAATATTCCACTGAAAAAAAAAGTGAACGAGATAGGAATAAGGATTCGTGTAAAAACTCAAGTTTAAATAAACCGCTGTGATCTTTCGAGCGTGTTTCGTGTTTCTCCTTGATCTCAAACCTGATTCGATGCACAGATCGCAGCAGTAGATTTAGTAGACTTGAGCGAAGCTCTACGACAGTTAAGTCGATCATCTTGCCAAATAATTTGGACAACTTTCTGCTCCTCAGTGCCAACTATGTATTAATACGACCGCAACTAACGGTGTTAGCAGTAGTGCTACGATACGCGAAGTGTACAGCACGATTTCATTCGAAATCATTCGAAAGTGTAATTCTCACGTCGACATCGATCTTGGGTGCAAAATTATATATAGAACACAAAACACTTGGAAATCATTGCCAGTGAACAAGTGCGAGTATTTGGATTAATTGACGTCAGTAATGACAATAACAGTTCTAGCAATTAGTTAAAAAATGGAAAAGAAAAAAAACATCAATCACACTTGTGCAAAATGTTTCGTACACAATCAATTAATATACGGTAAATAATACAGTTAGACCGTCAGAATAAACACTAATACATAGATTTAGTTGTACGCAAAAAAAGCTCCATGTATTCGCATGCGCATCATCCGCTGCCAAAAATTGCGTAAAGTGTCTCAGAGCCACTGTAAACACAACACCACACGCACACACACACACACGCACACGTACATACATACATAG
>VBVQ01006226.1:0-10033 GCA_011636635.1 Tetramorium simillimum | reverse complement strand
GAGCGCATAGCAAATAAGACAGATGCAATTAATTAAAAAAAGGGGAGAATTGTAGTGTATGTGCGCCGAGGTTGATACGACAGCGCCGCGAGGCGGAGATAGGGAGTGGTAGTGAAGCTCACACGGAGAGAGCACACGGAATAGTTGTACGCACCAATAATATACACGGTATACAGCAGTTCAATTTCTCGCGTTTCTTTCAACATCCTTGCCCCACGCATTGAGCCGGTCAAGACTCAACAATAATAAACTACTGATTTCCATCTGAAACATCCATGTTGTAGAATTAAAAAATATCAACTTTACGATTTTCTATGAATTTTTGAATATGACGCTTGAATATGAGCTCGGACGCTCGAGCTATTACTCGTGCGAAGGTTTTTTTTGTACTGGCTTATAACTGCCATGTATACTTAATTAACCCTTATAAAGTGAGCCGTTATATTCTTTGAACATTACTCTAAACATCTGTGGGCCTGTAATTGGCGGGCGCCGGCCTCTAGCGAGTCCGGCCGGAACAGGCAAGCGGATGCGCGCGGAGCGTGGAGAGACACGAAAAAACGACGAAGCGAGCGACACGCGGTTGTTGTAACGTGCTCAATAAAGGAGAATATCTGAGATCATATGCAGAGTGACGTTATTCAATCAAAGCCTACAAACTCAGAAGTGGGATCACAAGCCCGACACGAGATACTGTGACGCTTAGTGCTGCAGTGAGGACGTCGGAAGAGTGGTAACGCGACGTTTCGTGTTAGGACGAAAGGGCCTTGTCGTGACGCTGTGTGCTGCGACAATTGCTAACGGGGACCCACGTTGTGACGCTGTGTGCTGCAACGAGGACAAGAACTAGCCGTGACGCTGTGTGCTACGGTAATTGCTGCGGAAAAATAAGCGGTGGCGCGCGACCCTGACACGTGGCGTATAGGTTAGGATACGTACAGGCATACAATATCCAACGTACGCGGTCAGTATGAATCCTAATGATTTAAATATTTGGCAAATACAGAAACTATTAAAGAACAGACAATTGCCGATAACGGACCGGAAGGCCGAACTAATTGTGAGAATGCAGGAGTACGACCCTACGGGTGCATGGATCGAGGAAGTGGCTGCACTAAGAAGGAGCGCGGAGGAGGACGAGTTAGAAGTCCCCGGGGAAGGCGCACAGTACACGCCGACCGGCCAAACAGATCAACGGGAAATCCGCATGCTGCAGCGCGAGCGAGAAATAATGGAACGGGAAATCAACGTACTCAGACGAGAGAATGCTAGATTGCGGTCGTCGCCCGCGCTGGGTACGTCAGCAGGCCCCGTACGTTCGAGCGTCAGTATCAAGAGCATCAGTGAGTTGTTAAGCGAGTACAACGGCTCTGCTGTCGACTTCGAAAGATGGAAAGCTCAAGCGTTATTGTTACGAAACACGTACGAACTAGACGACAACGCAACCAAGATTCTAATAGGCACAAAGTTAAAGGGGAAAGCTCTCAATTGGTATCACTCGAGAATAGAGCATTTCGAGATGTCCAGTGATGAACTGTTAAAGGCCATGGCATCCATGTTTGACCATCGGCCCAGTAAAATGGAGTTAAGGAAGCAGTTCGAAGCACGCGAATGGAGGAGAAACGAAACTTTCAATGACTACTGCCACGAGAAACTTACATTAGGAAACCGTGTCTCGGTGCCAGACGACGAAATAGTCGACTATATAATTGAAGGTATCCCATCTGAGACGCTGCGGAATCAAGCTCAAATGCAATGTTTCTCGTGCGGGAGTTGCTAAAAGGATTCCGGAAAATTTCCTTGGATTCCACCAAACGAGATGCTGGGACCGTAAGAGCTGTCAAGGGCAGACCACCTGTCGATCTCTCTAATGCAGTGGTGTCAGCAACAAGCAAAGCGGAGTCAAATGAGGACAAAACAAAGTACAGGGGTGCAGTAAAATGTTACGAATGCAATCAGGCCGGACACTATGCTCGACATTGCCAAAATAAGAGGGAATCCCGTGAGAACGGCAAAGAAGCAGCAAGCAAACAGGTTGGCTGTGTAGGAGCTGACGTCGAAGAAGAAGCAGCAGGCGAAGTTCAAGGGGAGGGCACAGACGCCGACGGAGAGGACGAGGAGATATGCTTCATCGATGTGAAAATGGAACCTCGGGATGAGTTTCAGCGAACGATCAAGATACAAGTAGCAGAAAAGATTTTGCATTCCGTGGCACGCATTGATTCTGGGTGTCCGGTAAACTTGATCAAGGAACATCTGGTGCATACAATTCCATGGCAACGGGCTACCGACCAGTGGCAGAGATATCACGGGATGAACCGGTCAAGAGTTATAATTAAGGAAGTAGTTGAGATATATATAATTATGGACAATGATTTACATGTATTAACGTTCGGTATAGTTTCAGATGATGCGATGTTCACGCCTGTCCTCCTGGGACGTAACGCTATAAATACTTTTGGATATAAGCTCTCTAAGAGCCGTAATTTTGACAAAGCAGTGGCGGAAATTCTAAATATCGAGATGGAGTCTGAAACTATTTCGAGCAGATTAAGAATTAATCCAGCAATTGCCGCGGTCGATCGGAAGGCATTAGAAAATATAGTTACGGAACATTACGACAAACCAGACCGACCTGTTAAGCCAGAGGTGAAGGCCGAGGCTCATATCATTCTCAAAGGTAGCCACCCGGTACAATTCGGTCCGCGAAGGCTCTCATATTCAGATCGGGAAGCCGTTAGCAAAATAATTGAAAACTTATTGGCCCGTGGTATCATTAGGAAAAGCTTATCTGAGTACGCATCTCCTATCGTACTTACGCGAAAGAAAAATGGAGAAATTAGAATGTGCGTAGATTATCGTGCAATCAATAAGGTCATGGCCCGCGACAATTATCCATTACCTCTGATAGAGGACCAAATGGAATGACTAAGAGGTAAACGATACTTTAGTGCGTTAGACCTAAAAGACGAGTTTTATCATGTTGCTATGGCGCCTGAATCTATAAAGTTCACTTCCTTCGTTACGCCCATGGGCCAATTTGAATATCTAGTTATGCCATTTGGCCTTAAAATAGGCCCTCAATGTTTCCAGCGACTTATAAGCGAGGTATTAGCCGAGTTGTTGAAAACGGGATGTGTTATTGTCTACATGGACGATATATTAGTGGCTACCGAGAGTCTGACAGAGCATCTGCAAATCATGCGGGACCTGCTAGATACGCTAGTTAGAAATAAACTCGAACTACGCTTCGATAAGTGTACCTTCCTGCGCACGGATATTGACTATCTAGGATATCATGTAACAATAGACGGATTAAGTCCCACTCACAACGGTATCGCGGCCGTAAAGGACTTCCTCGAACCGCATACTACAAGAGCGGTCCAAAGCTTCATTGGATTGGCATCTTATTTCCGTAAGTTTATCCAAGGGTTTTCGATTATTGCCAAACCTCTTTACCAGTTGTTAAAAAAGGATGAGGGTTTCCGATTCGGGGAAAACGAGAGGGACGCTTTTAATACCTTGAAAGCTAAACTAATTGATGCCCCGGTATTAGCTATATATAATCCACATGTGTATACCGAACTCCACTGTGATGCCAGTTCCCTGGGGTTCGGGGCCGCCCTCTTACAGAAACAGCCCAGTGGGAAAATGCACCCCGTTTTTTATTTTAGTAAGCGCGCCACGGAACCCGAGTCCCGTTATCACAGCTTCGAGCTCGAAACCCTATCAATTGTCTACTCCTTGCGCAGGTTCCGAATTTATCTTCAGGGTATATCATTCGTGATCGTATCCGATTGTAGCGCGGTCACTCAAACACTCGAAAAGCGGGATCTTAATGCTAGAATAGCTCGATGGAGTATCGAAGTACAAAGCTTTGATTTTCAGATTATACACCGGCCGGGTACGAGCATGAAGCATGTGGATGCTCTGAGCCGTTCATTTGAGGTGCTAGTGGCGAAGGACAACCCATTCGAATGGAACCTAATGGTTTTTCAAAATCGAGATTCAAAAATTCGCGAGATAGCGCAAAAGTTAGAAAGGTCGGATGATCCTCATTTTGAATTGAGAAATGGGCTAATCTACAAGAAACACGGGAATAGATTATTATTTCTGGTACTAGAAGGAATGGAGCTGCATGTCCTCTACCACTACCATAATGAAATGGGGCATGTCGGGGTCGACAAAATGGTAGATGCCATCCGCCGGGCGTACTGGTTCCCGAATATTCGCGGAAAATGCGAGTCCCATGTCCGCCAATGCCTGAAATGTATTTCGTTTGCCCCTGCATCCGGTAAATCCGAAGGATGCTTGCATCCTATAAGCAAGGGTGATACCCCTTTTATAGTATTGCACATTGACCATTTTGGCCCCGTAGATCCACAAGTGTTAGTTAAAAAATACATCTTCCTCGTGGTGGATGCATTCACCAAATACGTACGCCTATATCCGGTTAAAACAACGAACTCTAAAGAAGTTATCTTATGTTTGACTGATTATTTCCGGAACTATAGCGTCCCCAGAACGATTATATCAGACCGTGGCAGTGCTTTTACCTCGCGAGAGTTTGAGGAATTTGTTAGACAGTATGGCATTGTACACGTTAAGGTAGCAACAGGTTCCCCGCAAGCGAACGGACAGGTGGAGCGAGTCAACCGATTTCTCGCGCCTATGCTCGCTAAAGTATCGGATACCGCAAACGGAAAACCCTGGCATAAAATGCTTGCCCATTTGGAATACGCAATCAACAACACCGTCCATCGGTCGACCGGCAAAACCCCAGCCGAGTTGTTATTCGGGATAGAACAGCGCGGTCCTGTACCAGATCATCTTAAAGAGCTAACTGGTGATGCAGCCCGAGAGACCGTTCGAGATCTGATCAAGCTCCGCAGTAAAGCAGGTAGTCAGTTGGAACGAAATCAGAACTATCAAAAGAAGGCATATGATGTCAAACATAAGGCTCCTCGTAAATACGGAGAAGGAGATCTGGTCATGGTCAAGAACTTCGACAATACTACTGGCGTCGCTCGGAAGCTAGTCCCCCGCTACAAGGGCCCGTACGAAGTGACTAGGGTCCTTCGAAACGATCGTTATGTGGTGGCCGACCCAGATGGCTTACAAAATACCCAGCGACCCTATGTTGGTACCTGGGAAGCCTCAAACCTAAGACCGTGGAGAAACTGGCAGCCCTTAAGTCTGCTATAAGCTGTATATACATAGTCGTTGTCAGTTATAACTGTATTAGTAAGTAAGTTTACCACGCGTCTACGATCAAACGGTCGGCGTTGATAGTTATGTCCAGTTTATGTTACTTTATAAGTTGTCGGCGTTGATAGTTATGTCCAGTTTATGTTACTTTATAAGTTGTTTCGCCGCATACGGAATTTAGATATGTTTGGATTACTTAGTTTGTGTTAATTTCGGTTGCTTATCCGATTATTCGACCTATCTGTCTATCAAGCATTCGATTATATGGTTTGGGGTCAAACCATGAGTCAGGAATGGCCGAACTGTGGGCCTGTAATTGGCGGGCGCCGGCCTCTAGCGAGTCCGGCCGGAACAGGCAAGCGGATGCGCGCGGAGCGTGGAGAGACACGAAAAAACGACGAAGCGAGCGACAGCGGTTGTTGTAACGTGCTCAATAAAGGAGAATATCTGAGATCATATGCAGAGTGACGTTATTCAATCAAAGCCTACACATCTATGTACTTCAAATCGCATAAATTAAAACTTCATTTTCGACTTTTGGCTAGCTTTTCGGGAATCGGCCCCACTGTGCATCGAGAAGAAACAAATTGAATTAAGGAGACGTAGCAAGCTGGACTACATTGTATGTAACTACATTGTATGTAAGTATTATCAAAAAAATTGTACATTATTAACAAAAACAACACGTGTGGTAACTGTTACACTGTGTCTTCAGTGCAGTTTGTTTAAAACATTTGATACGGGTAGAAATAAGCGTTTACGAACATTTTCGACATTTTCTCAACTTTGTGCTGCAGTAACTCGGAAACTTTTTGTTGTACAAAAAAAGTTTTCGACAAAAGTTGTAGGAAATTTTCTTCTCTATAATTTCGATAATACCTACTTTAACCGTATAAATGACGGGAAAGAAGTCATTGCGAAAAAACTTATTTTGACCGCCTTTTTTTTCAAGATGACGGCGAACACATACACTTCTCGAGGTCACAAATTTGGGTTTTTCATTAGGACCTCGAACTCTACGACATATCCAAAAATCGCGAATCCTTTCAAAAGGATCCCGCACAAAACCAATGGAAAAGTCCTTTCGGTCAAATCATCTGAAACATTGGGAATAAGTAGTTGAGGGCATACTGAACAAAAGTCCCCATAGACGTACCGCCCCTTATAGGGCTCGTTTAGGCACTAGAGCTATCAGAAGGTTGGAAAAATCAATTTTTGACCATATGTGATTTCATCGATTCCATCCTGAAATTAACAATTAACCTAACCTATTTATAATATTCATAAAAAACGGTCCTTTTCAGGACCACATGATGTGCTAAATCCGATCGACAACCTTCACGTGGTGCACATCGGGTAACGCTGATGTTGACGGTAATATTCAACTTGCTCACACACACATACGCAGTTCCTTTCTTCCCCCCTTTCCCTCACACGCATATATTCACATTACCATCGACAAACGCAATAATTTAAGTCAATGTAAGATCAAGAATTTAATTTCCATCGATGGAATCGATGGAATCACATATGGTCAAGAATGGATTTTTCCAACCTTCTGATAGCTCTAGTGCCTAAACGAGCCCTACAAGGGGGGGGATGTCTATGGGGACTTTTGTTCAGTATGTCCTAAACTATTTATTCCCAAATTTTCAAATGATTTGACCGAAAGGCCTTTTCCATTGGTTTTGTGCGGGGTCCTTGTTGGGGTCCAATAACTGGGCTATAAACGAAACAAGCATGTATATATATATATATATATATATCCATTTCTGCCGTGTTTTTGGTGTTATTTCGTGCAGCAGACCATGCTCGATTTGTGCTCTTGATCTGCTATCGATAACTGATATTGAAGGCTTTGTTTAATATTAGCTGCGTTTTTAATATCACCTTGTGGCAGTATGCCATGCTTCAGTTCTGTTAGGGGAAACCTTGACCTGAAACATAAAGACCGACAGTCGCAAGGCTAGGCTAAAGAGAGAAATAGCGTTTTTAAACGGTGTCCTCTAGCCGAAGAGTCCCTCTTGCGATCGGCTCGGAGCACTCGCCCGAACAGAGCTACTCCGAGATAAGAGATAAACGACCCGTTCGTCCATCCACGCCTGCTCCTTATCACCATACCTTTACTGTAATTCTAAATACACGGGTTCGGACGTAACAATAATTATAAGCGTGTAAAAATTCTAATTAAACAGTCAAATAGATACATAAAAGATACATAAAAAATTTTTTAAACATATAAGTTTAAACTAAATTATGCATACCAATAAAGATTTATATGCTTTTATATGTAAAAAATAGCTAAAAAATAAGATTTTTAATTTTTTTCAATATGGCGCACCACTCCAAAAAAATCTGAAATTATTCTAAAATATTCAGTACATCCGTTTCTACAATTGAGAATTTTTGTAAGATGTGATCCTTGTTAGAAAGTAAAGAAAATTTTTTTAGTTTGACGCAAAAAAAATTTTTTTTTAATCGTATAAAAACTAATTAATTTTTCTCCATTTTTCATTTAAATGCTATAACAATTTGAAAATAAAAAAATAAAATTAAGGAAAAAATAAAATTTAAAAAATAGATTTTTTTTGTTGGTAAAGTGATGAGAAGAGGGAGGATAAAAACCATGTTAGAAATCCTTGTTTAGAAGGATTAACATAATTTTTATACTTTCCTGCCATTTGAAGTAAGAGGCATTTTCATCCTTCTTATCCGGCTATAGCCTTTAAGAAAATTTATAAACTGCCAATGTTTTCTTGCTACAATTTTTGATTTTAATCTCATATAATTCATTATAAAGAAATTTAATTCAATAAAAAGATCTGTTACTATAAATATATAAAATAAACAACAATATGATATCCATATACACATATGTACATACCTAGGGAACATTTTCTCAACATTTGCATTCAATATAACAACTTCCTCTTGAAGTTTTTCTTCCAAGTCAAATTTCATTTGTTCATATAACATAGAACTGTGCTCTAAGACTGGCTTGATCTGTCTTAACCATTGTATTGTTGTATTGTATAATTCAATATGATGCCTACTCAGAGTAGTCATCTCGATTAACGAACTCATCATACGAACCGAAAGAATTATTTTGTTTTGTAGTTCCATTATTAATGTAGACTTCACTGTTAACATATATTGACCTATATAGATATGATTATTAATAGTAAATTTTTTTGAATATTAAGCATAATATTGGTAAATATGGGGAAAAGGTCATATCTTGACAATTTAATTGCTACTTATACAGGGTGTCCCAGAATATTGAGTACTATTTTCGTGTGAAGGTAGAGCGGACGAAACTGAGTCGAAAAGTCCTCTACCATTTTGCAATTTTCGCAATAGTTAACGAGATATTAATAATTATAAATCACCGTATTAGAACGGCCCTCCGCCGAATACAAGAGCGCGGCGAGATACGACCGCCCAGCGTCATTGTTTCCAAGATCGCGAGGAATTGTTTACTACTCACGGCAATGCCACGGCAGTTTTGAGCGATTGTCACCCTGTTTTTTGCCATTTGTAGAAAACAACTCTTCAGGTGCCTAGCAACGACGATGCTGGGCGGTCGTATTTCGCCGCGCGCTTGCATTCGGCGGTAGGCCGGACTAATACGTCGATTTTTAATCATTAATATCTCGTTAACTATTGCGAAAATTGCAAAATGGTAGAGGACTTTTCGACTCAGTTACGTCCGCTCTACCTGCATACGAAAATAGTACAATATTCTGGGACATACTGTATATGTTGTGGAGACACTTGTCCTAAGGAATTCCTCACAAGAATTAAATAAGAGACGGCATTGGTTTAAAAAATATAACTAAGATTGACCAAAGTTTCATGCTTCTCTTTAGATAGTATAAAGTGGAAGAAATAGAAAGTATTGTAAAGTATTTTGTCCGGATGGCATTCAATGTCGATGAGACGTAAAATTTATTGTAGACAGCCTTCGATTGTATAGGCAAATCAAGAATAACACACGTTACTATTTTACGTATGTATTTATTAAAGGTGAGAGCTTACAAAAGGTTACTGCCAAGCGCAATATGCCAAAACTCTCTTTTCTCCACACTATGCAACTTATCTCTATCACGGTTCGATTACGACTCGCCTGTATTACGCAATATCCTCGAGCTTGTGCGTCCTCTCGTAGTACAATACGCAAGCACCAAGCTGTTGGCCCAATAAGGCCGTATAAGCTTACAACCAATCAAATCACGGGCGCCACCACAAACTAACGTGCACAAATTCAAATTAAATAAAAATATCTCTTTCAGTATGTCATAGTAATCTGTTTATGACTTTGCAAGTGGAAGACGTTTTTGTGGTAAATATTCACATAAGGTCACCCCTTCCGAACATTAATGACCTTAACATATGTTATCAAGGTCACCCTCCTGAAAAACCTTTAAAAGGTTTTAGCCAGCGCTCGTTTTTTATTAAAAAATTATTAACAAAAAAGTTTAGAAAATATAGCAGTTATTTTGAATATTAAAAGGCATAAACGACTAATATTTATATGGAAATAATACATGTATGAACGAAAATAATTCATTTAAAGCAGTGAATCGTTAATATATAAAATAGTTTTTTATTATAAATACAAGATATTCTCTACGTTAACTACAAACACAAACAATTAAGTACAAATTATTTTTTGCTTTAACCAAAAACAAATAATTAAATAAAAAAATATTCTCTGTTTTAAGGGGTTATATCTGTTTGAACCTTCAAAATGAGAGAATTTTTTGTGACTCTACTAATGGAGCGATCAATATAAGGTTTTGAGGATTTAATTACACACATCTTA
>VBVQ01006225.1:0-10032 GCA_011636635.1 Tetramorium simillimum | reverse complement strand
ATATATATACACAAATATATATATATATATATATATATATATATACATATATTGAGATGTAATAAATTTAAATTACAATTTGAATTAAAGCGTGAATTACAACAAATTTAAATGCTTTTCAGTTGTTATTAATTTTTGTTTAATTATTATTGTTTATGTTGAATAATATGTGCAATATAAATTATTTATTTCTTTTAAATTATAATTGAAATTTTGTTATGTTTTGTTCACAGGTTCTAGGAAGAGTAATAGTGGAACATTATCGCGAGCTGGTTTAGGATTGAGGGTAATGTCAGATCATAGACCAAGTCCGGATCGACGACCAATTTCAGGCCAAAATGATTATCAAGGTACAAATATTAAAATATTTGTAGAATTAAATCACTTCTTATATATCAATTTTCCATGATTTACTTTAATAATCTATTGAATAAATATTAAGTCTTTGCAATTTTATATATACATATATTATATTTCAATTTTATTTCTGTATTTTTTATATTTCCAACTTTTTGTGACTTTAGTGGAATCTTCTACGAAACGATTTTTACATGAATTTTATTGAAAATTATTTACCGGTCACTCAGTTAGTAATTTTAGTAGTAGTAGATTTACATATGTTTCATTGAAAGCAAGCATCAGCAAAAGTGATCTACAAGTGGTACGCGAGCCACTCTAATGGATTGAATAAATGATGGATGACCGCGGCCGCTTTGACTAGTCTATTCTTGTTCTCTCTTTATCACTTAATACACTCGGCAGATCGTAACATATTACTGCTCAAAGTTGTGAATCTAAGAATGGATATTGCTAGAATATTTGTGTCAATCTTTGTTTAGTATAATGATGGTTATAATGATATGTGATTATATAACTGAAATGTGTTATTCATTCATTCATTTAAAATTTTTAAATTTATTTATTAAAATTAAAAGTCACGAAATTTTGCAATTATTTCTAGGTACGAATTTCGTAGATCCTATAGGACCTCTTCCTACTCGTTCTATGACAGCAGCTGGAAAGTGAGATGATGATTTTGGGGACGAAGAATTTGGAGATGATCTCTTGCCTGAGTAATAATATCACATTTATTACGTATTTAAAAATTTGTTAGAGACTTGTTAGAGATTTATATATTTTCTGATGATAACAATTATAGAGCTATTAAAATGTATAGAAATTACATTACACCAGCACAAGATGACTTTTACATTAATATTTAAAACACATTTTATAATAGAAATGATAAAAATTAGAATTAGAAAGCCAAAATTTTGTTAAAGAAAACATATTGTGTTAATTATGTTTTTCATTTTATTTGCATCTTAAAAATTTTAGGAGATATATAATTTCTTTATATAATATCCACAGTTTATGACATATTTTTACAACATGTGCAATTATATATTTAATTATTTTCTTTGTATTACACAGTATTTTTATTCATATTAATGTTAGTAGCTATATTTAATATTAAGTGTCATGTGTGTATCAATTCAATTGCCAAATAAAGTCTCGCTTATAAAAGAGTTATTCATCAAATTTGTAACACATACATCACGTGTATTCATATAGTTCTATTAATATATTCGAGATTTTAATGAGATGGGTCAGCGGATCAAATGTTGTTCACCCTTTCGAGAGAGAGTGGTTAGTCTTATGGAGGTTTTGAATATGTTTGACATCTTTTATTAATCGTCAATTTTCCACATAATTTATGAAATCTCTTTATTGCACATTATGCTACAAGATTATAGAATTGTTATTTATTTCTTTACAATTTCTCTATTTGTAATATTAATATATTTAATAATTATATTTTTTAAATCTTTATAAAAAAAACTTGATAAATATTTTTTTATTGCACTTACAAAACAAACAATGAACAATTTCTACATAAATTAAATTATATTTTTTTAATTATATTTTATATATTATCAAATATCTTACGAATTGATATTTATCGAATGTATTTGAACATCTAGGATTGGTCTTTACCAAAGGGGAAGAGAGGATTGGGCAATTGCAATGATCTAAATTTAAACATACATATCAGCCGTTTTAATCAAACTCCATTCAGCTTATATAGTCTGCAGAGACAGATGTTATTTCATTGCTTCTCTCTATATACGCACATATATACATATATCTATCTGTATGTGTGTATATGTGTATTCTACATATCAAAGTTATTACATTTCAAAGTTATGCATTTTTATGTACAACTTTCTTAATTTGTCTATACATATTTGTGCATATGTGCTCCTAATAAGAGTATTCTTTGTATTCCTTTGTGGCGTAAATGTCGTTATAAAATAACATTAATGTATTTGTAAAGTTAAGATAACGTATATGTATATAACAAAAACCCGGATTCAAAGATGAAACAAATTAAAATAAAACAATCAATCGATTAATAAGTTTGTTTGACCGATAATTAACCATGTCATGCGATATCGACATATTTACTTGTAACTGAATACGTGCGTGTAGAAGCGTGGGTTTGTGAATTGAGAATGAATGGAATGATGTGCATGTGACTGTCACGCAAGATGCGTAAGCCACGTACGATAAACGTGTCTAATAATATCTCATCAAATGTTAAGACGGTTTAAGATGGTCGATTAAGTATTTTCAAGATCTCTCTTTAATTTTCAAATTTTTAAATGATTTCAGCTTTCATTTCCTAAAACAAAAATTGAAGTTTTATTTCTAAGACAGTGCTGGCCACGATTTGCCCTTTTCGACCGATTTCCGAAAATCAACGCCTACTGCTTCCCACTCCTCGTCTTAAAGTGTCAATTTAACAAAACACGCGGCGCTCTGCTCAGGTACGGCGCGATACAGTTTCATACTCCCTAACTGCTAAACCTCGATGCTTTAAATTTAAACGCCATTTCTTTGACATTTTTTTTTAATAATTCAAAAGTACGAAGTTTTAATTTTTAATTATCAATTATATTTATATAATTTATACATATACAGATCGACGTTTAGTAATTAGGGAGTATGGAACCGTATGGCGCCGTACCTGAGCAGAGCGCCGCGTGTTTTGTTAAACTGACAGTCCAAGACGAGAAGTGGAAAGCAGGCGTTGATTCTCGGAAATCGGCCGAAAAGGGCAAATCGTGGCCACCACTGTTCTAAGAAATAGTTAATAAGTAACTGTGCAATTGAAATAACATTACGATCATAATAATATTGAATCTTATCTCTAGTACCAGAGAGAATCCGATTGCTTTTTTATAAATGGAAAGTGAAAGCCGTGTACATGACAACAAAATTAATTTTTCGATTAAATATTTAATTTATTTTAAATTAAAAAATCAAAGTTCTGGGACTAATTTTTATAACTTGTTTCTTTTTTCTACTTGTTTTCTTTTTCTTTTTAGTTTCTTTTTAATATATTTAAATTGTTTACTGTTATTAATGATATTTATCGTATCTAAGTACTTTCTTATCTATTTAAAAGCGTATTTCATTATCTTATGCTTTCAAAATTAAATATTCCTTATTAAGCAACGATACTTTATATTAGTTAAATCAAACCATTAAATTTCTTCGATTAATACGAAATTAATTATTCTTTAATAACAGTGTTTCAGAATCTCATATATACATACGTACACATACACACACAAACTGTGATGGAAAAACTAAGAACAGAATAACTGTAAATATGTATAAATAATTTCAAAAGAAAATCTTACCATATAACTTCAAATCAATCGCATTCCAACTTTTGGCTTTGAGAGGTTTGATTCGATTGGCTTTTAGTCAGAGATATCAAGTGTGAAAGGCTCAGAAAGTTATTGAAGAAAGAAAGATAACATTTGCCCAAATATTTACTGAGACTCCAAATCCGGTTCCGAATTTATCAACAAGCAGGCCCGTGAGTTCGACAGTATAACATCAATTCGCAAGTTACGATTCGCGATTTGCGAACGTGGTTTTCTGTATTTCGTAGACGTCACGAACGAAGGGCACGGGGTAACGGGACCCCGGCGTCCGTGCCCGCGTGACATCCCGTTCGTTCACGCGTTTAAGCTTTAAGCTGCCGTGGTACAAACGTATGCGTGACGCACGATGCACGCGGCCAGTAATGGTGGGATGCCAGATGATCGTAGGTCACGCTGGAAGCTCGTCGGAGGCACGACCAGTCGCTCGGCTCCGTCGTGAGAGTACACTTCTCGCAGTGTCCATTCACGCGTGTACTACGACGGAGAGCCAGGCTCGCCAAGACCGGCAGCCAGCGTTGTCAGCGTCGCATCGATCGGTCCGGAGATCAGCAGAAGCGGTAGTACGTGTGGGTATCAAATCAGGTACTGTATCTCGCAAAATTGGGTCAGTAGTGCTGCCATTTAACGCGTTCTCCTGTCTCACTGAAACTGGAACGACTCCTGGACCGTCCACCTGTCGATACTCGCGAATCACGCGAGGATACGTTACGAGATCGCTTATCGTAGCGATTCTCTTTAAAGGTCTCCTTTTTATTCGATTATTGAGTTCAAAATATTGACAGAGTCTTCTTTTTAAAAGAAAAACTTGTTTTGATGGTACGTTTTTGTAAAGTAAACATCTCCGTAAAATATGATAATTCATTGTATGTACACACTACGACAAAGTAGTACGACTATCGTTGATCCTGTTTTTTGAATGAACTTTTCAATTATTCAATACAAATTTCGTTTTCCATAAAATTTGTTTACGTAAATATAATATATATGTCAAAATATAAATTCTCATAATTAATTACTAATTATTAAATATGTCTTTAAAGATTCTATGTAAAATATAATTATTTTTCTAGCATATTTTTTGTATTTTTTTTTCATACTTAAGAAAAGGAATAATGCTGGTGTTTTCGTATGATGAAAATTCTATATAATTTTGAAATTTTACTCCGAAAGAGATAAATATTACACGTATGATATATTGATCCACACAATATCCCGTAGATAATCAACATCAATTTCGAAATTCTGTCTTCCAGTCGCCTTCACATTGTTGCTTTTGATATTATAACAAGTAATTTTAATCAGCTAATTCTTCCAATTTGAATGACATGTATCGCTTTAAACCAGAATCCAAAGAAAAATCATTTCTCCAATAAAACAGCGAAAACATACAAAATAGTGATTATTATAAAAATTAATCGCGGTCACCGTATTAGAAATCGTTGGAAATGATATCTTTTTGTGAGAGTTCCAAGGCTATACGGTGATATGCCAATGAGATTCGCTAATTAGTTTCCAGCGATTTATCGCGATTTATCACAATCGGAGCAAGTGTTCCGATTTGGCGTTCCTTTGAAAAGTCGAAAAGTCATCGCATTTTAGATATCCAACTCATTAACACGCCGGTTCGCTTCTTCGATGTTTACTTTCCCAGCGAGAACCACGTGGGTCCTTGAAATATTACATTGCGTGCGCTGTCGCCGGCAGTGACACGTGACAACGTAAAACAACGTTTCGCCGCGTATTTCAGTCGCGCGACAGAATTTTCCGATAAATATTAAGTTTTTATCTTTCGTGTTCTTTACGTAATCGAACCATGCTTTATCGCGACGATAATCGGTCAACTCACTGCGAAGATCATACATTTTTCTTGTGGACTAAAGTCTGATTATCGGTCTTGTAGACATTAAATAGTTTCTTGTCGATATCACTCGAATTAAGTATATGATAACAGATATATTTATAATAAATGAATTTGAAAACAATTATAAAAATTTCCATAAAATTCAAGATTTTTTGTGGTAAAACCAAATTTGGATATTTTACGAGAATGGTTTAATATTATATTAAATATATTTAATTTTCATTTTCTCAATTAAATTGAATTATATCAAATTATAATGAATTATTATATCATAGAATTAAGTACATAACTTTCTATAATTTAAATATAATGTTTCTAATAAAAATTTTCAACTTGTTTTTCCTATAAGAATTACAAAAATCTTATTTGCTTAATTTAGAATTACGTTAAATATGATATAAACTCACTGCATTTTGTATAAAACAAATCATATACTATCAGCTAACATAACGGTAATGATATGTGCATATTTGAGAAATGCAAACAAATCCACGTATTTTCACGCAAAATAGCGAACTTAGGTAGAATTATTTCGTGAGTGTTAAAACTTCCAACTGATATCTGAGATCTCTGTTTCGCGATCAAAAATAAAATCCAGTTGCCACTTTATCATCATGTTATGTTACACGAACGAGTTTCGAAATAAGTAACGTCATATAATTAACGTAAAATTGTTAGCGACGAGATTTCGATCATTTACACTGAATGCTAGATGCTATCCAATTGCGCCGCATTTCCAGTTTTTTCCAGTTCTTGCAATGACATATGTTATTATGTGTGTACATAAAAGATGTCAATTAAGAATAAATGAAGATTGCAGTAAAAATTGTTCTACGTCAACTTGCATGATATTAAATCTCGTCTATTTGACAGAATTTTATCATATGTCTCAATGTCACTTGTTCGACGTCTTTTATCTATCTATTGCATTCCAGGAATGAGGAGTTTATCGTCTCAGTTGTCGCGTTATTTTTATACGCGTGTTCCATTTGAAACACGTTCTACTTCAAAACTCACCAACTCTGCAGTGGCCAAAAATTTCTTAAAGTTATTTTGACATTTTTTAAAATTCTAGTTTCTTTAATGAAAAAAATATTTTTACCTTTCTATATTAATCATTAAAAATTATTAATTACCGGTGCAGAATTGATTTGTTTATAAATCTGGAATTTGACAAATATAATTAAATTGAAAACAATTTGTGAACGTTTCTGCGTTCGACTCTCACGCACTTTGATCTCATCAGTTTATTCGGTGCTCTTGCTGATAATGGTCGTGAGTTACGGAAGTTTCATTATTCAAACGGCAGGCAGAATATTTATGAACTGTACTCTTTGAAGAAGTGCATGCGATTAGATAACCGGAGTGCACTTGATGCTATACCTAATCTTCAAGAGTACAACAATGGTTAAGTTGGAATACATATAGTGCTGCCGTAACAAAGATAAATCATACGCTGTACTTCCTGCTTGTATTTTATCTTCTAATCTCGAACATACAATGAAATCTCGTTGAAGCATAAAAAGTTGGAAGTGACAAAAACTTTTTACGTCATTTTTTTATAAACGTATTTGCTTTTAATTATAGTTATATTTTTATATTGGTGTGTAGTAAAGTTATCTATTCAGAACTCGAATCATGAATGTGAAATAATATTTACATATATGCATTTAAATAAATAAAAAATACAGTTTCATAACAGACGTGTTTGTTACACATAACAATATTCTTGTCAAGAATTGATATAATTTTTTATATATTTTTTATCAAAGAATTTCGAGATTATATAGTCATATAACACATACATGTACAAATATAATAATTTAATATTTATAATAAAAAGAAAGATATTGGTTTACACCATTATTCAAAAATTGATTATTCAATTAATTTTCGATAGATATTAATAAAATTTTAGTTTTATGTAGATAGTTATTAATATTTAATATTAAAAATTTTAAGAAGTATAGTAAGAATCTATTAAAAGATACTTATTTATTTTATATCTTAATATTTAAAATGTTTATTATACTATTTATTAAATTTGCTAGTCAATGAATACTCTGTAAAAATTCACAAAATAACCGCGAAGTTACGTAGTATTTAATAATAACTATCAATAATATTATTGAATAAATCATTTGTAAGAAAATCCTTGCAATTCCATCGTCTTATTTTCATGATGCAAGACTATCTTCTTTAACGTTATGCTTACGTCAGAATCTTTAATCATTGATGCGTTGATTGGTGGAGAGTATGATAAATGAAGGATGATAGTCGATGTGCTGAGAACGTCAAAGAAACGGCGTCGTGTTGCAAAGCATACCAGTTTTCCATCTGTCACACTCATTGTCAATCGACAAAGATGCAGTGAAATGCCATGCTTGCCGTCGAGTACGAGGGGATGACAACGAATGTGCGTGTTGCACTCTGGATTAGAATCATCATAGTGGGTCAACTAGCTGAATTATCTTGCTTGACGTTTTGCACCTTCCAATTGATTTCAATGGAAGGTTTATTCGTTACCGGCTTGTAGCTGGAAAAGAACATTCTCGTCATCGCTTCTTTACCTGAAGATTTATTCAGATTTGTATGTCATGATTTAAGATCAAATCATGTTGCAATCAACAAATGAATGCACTTGCAATATGAATTTTCCAACTATCATTTTCACATTGATTGTTGAATAATAAAAACTCTTTGATTTCTTAAACCAAACTATTAAAATTTTATATTAAATTAAAATAATGATTATTTTATAAAATTTAATTATCTACTATATCTCATTGTATTTAATTATTCAAACGTATAGAAAATTTTCGGTCTATGAATGATTACACGCAATGCGATAGATATATGCTCAAATTAAATATTGTAATAAATATAGATATTTCTTCTCCGGATTATTTTGAAAGTTTAAACTGTGTGTAAAACAAGTGTAAGAAAATTGTAATGATGGCTTGCAAGCGGCAAACTACCTGAACCAGTTAGTCGGGTTCAACAGACGATTGGTTCAACTTTCACGGTCTAGTAGTTATATAAGCATGTGATTGTTGATAAACGCGTTATTGCATACATGTATTGGTTTGTATCACTAATAGCGGCAATACATGTATACATATAATATATATACTATAAATTGATATTTAAATTTCCATGATCGAAATAATATCTATTTCAATAAGTGATTAAGCCTGATTATGATCATTATTGATAAACCATTCAAAAGCTAGACTTATTCTAATACTTATTCCAACTGAAAAATATTTTTTCACGTGTGATTTAAAATCTAGATTCTTGTGATTTATTTAACATTTTTTTTAATATGCAACGGGCTACTTAAAATTTTAATTAAACATTACTCACTTTATTTTTATTTGTTTCTAACATTACGCATCTCAATTAAGTTTAATTTGCTTTTGCTTATAAATTTATGTCACATATATGTTTGAAATTCAGTGATATGAAATTTACAGAACATTTAGCTAATTAAGTATTTTTCCGTGTATAATTGATGATGCAACGCGCGTTCCACTTTTGGATTTCCCATTAATCCAGAACGTTAATTGATTTATAGTGACATACAATGATTTGTTACAGTATAAAACTTTATCTTAGATGACACAGAATTTACGAGCAAAGTAAACCATGATATCAAAAATTACATGCTCTAGCAGTCTTACGTAACTTGTTAAGTTATGAAAAGGATATCTAAACATAATTAATTATTACATATTATAGGTACATCTTCATTAAATTAAATTGCATATATTTAATGCATATCAAACATAAATTAAAACTTGAAAAATTCTATGGTTATGAAAATTCATTATTATTGAATATCACAGTGTAACTTAAAATAATATTTGTTATATATCAGTTTAAATTAATAATAAGTTATTAAGAGCTCAATTTTCACTAAATTATCTGCAATAATAAATAAATTTATTTATGTACTAATATGTTATTTACATAACATTTGCAATAATAAATGCATTGCAATAAAAATTTATTTATTATTACAAAACATTTGTTAAAAAAGATAAAAATGTAAAATTAAGAGAATAATTTAATTAAATATTATAAGGATAAAATAATAAAAGTCTTCAAAGAAAATATTTAATATTGATCAAAAATAAAAATTAAGAAAAAAAGAAAGACTAATCAAGTTAAGTAATGTACTGTATTTTATATTATATTGTATTTTCATTATGCGTCATAAGTATTGATAAAACTAATCATCTTTTGGTCCTGCTGATATGAAAAATGACACTCGTAATAGACTCGCGAATGCCTATTGCAAATTAATCTGTCGTGATAATAAAGTGAGGCAGAATTAAGATAACAGATGTTATGTCTAAGTAATATCCGCAATGATATTTCATTTAGAACAAAACTATAGAAGCTTATGCATTATTATAGTTACTTAAG
>VBVQ01006224.1:0-10035 GCA_011636635.1 Tetramorium simillimum | reverse complement strand
TATAAGAGACAGATATATATATATGTGTGTGTGTAATTTATATATATTTGTATTTATATTTTTATTCTGTTTTGTTAAAATTTTACTCGGGAATGTATATATGATATATAAATTTTTGTAACTCGGGTATATTATAAAAGTCTTCAAGTAAAAGTCTAAAATCAAATGGAAAAGATAGCCTTGTGTAGTGATTGAGAATTTATGTAATTATTATATACATCTATGAATGTACAAAATGTGCAATAATATCATTTTTTTAGATTCAGGTAGATTGGGAATGTTAGTTGGTATGAGAAATGTTCAAGGTTGTGAAATGCGTGAACTGACGAGCAGCGATGATGAAGGTTGGCAAGAGAGAGAAGCATCAAGAACGCATTCTGTGAAATTTACCGACGAGCCACCAGAAGCCGATAAAGAGGTGCGTTGGTTCATTTACGAATTTTTTATAACGTAGTTTTTGTATTATCTTTTGTTTTATCTTTTCTTTTTTATTTATCTCGACAAATAGATTCCATTTATACGTCAAAACACACCACATCCAAAAGAATTAAAAGCTAAAGCGCATAAGTTATTTAGCAAAGGAAAAAGTGAAAGTCGATCGGAATCTACGGATGAACAGGTAAGTCTTATGATTAATTTAGTCATTTTCTAGTAAATTTTCATTTGTCGAGAGAACTGCAGCTGTACATACTTTTATAACATTCTTAATGGACTTTACTTTGCGTTATCTTAAGTAAAGTAAAAGTTAAATTTTTTTCAGGATGTTTCTCAAACATTTGGATTAGATAAAACAGAATCAGAACCACCAGTCAATCCTGTAGATATGCCACAATCTGTTTCTGAACAGGAGGAATACGTAGAATGCAATATTATACAAGATGATCATAAAGTGCAAGCACTTGGCATCGAAACTGATAGCACAGAACTTAATAAAGAAGCAAATAATCTTCCCATTTCATCTGCAACGGAATTTCTCGCTGTAAGTAACTTGTAGAAAACTCTGCTTATTCTAATAAATATACAAAACATTATCTTTTTATCCACTGTACTAATTCCTAACACGTTTTTAACACACAAATGCTTATTGATTAAACAAAGTGTTTCTATAAAAATGTTTATGCATTATAATATACATATTAATTATTATTTACTCTTGCATTCTCATTTATTTATCTAAATGACAATTAAAAATATATACATATAAGTATATATAATATATATAAAGTTTTTTTATTTTTTATTAAATTAAAATTGCCTATTTTCGCAGAATGCAAGAACTGAAAATTCTGTCCCAGAATCAAAAGAAAGAGATGAAGAAGAATCTGAAAATGAAGATGTACAAAGACATGTTGAATTTAGTATTGTAGAAGATGGAAATAATGAAGATGTTTGTGATTCAAATAAACCCAATAAACTTCAACGTAGAGACACTCCACACCATCTGAAAAATAAACGCATTCATACTGCAATTGATAAAGAAAAAGTTGCTTCTATTATTGCACAGGTTAATATTTTATATATTATTTAATAAATGAAGAATTTCACTTTTATTTGTAACAATTGTAAAAATATTTAATATATTACTAGTTTTATATATATATATATATGTATATAATTTTTTCTGTTAAAGAAATATAATGTTTACATTTTTATATTCGACAACGCATATACACCTATATTTAATCAATAACATTTAACATTTATACTCTTATAGGCGCTTACGAAAAAAGTTGATGAGACTTCTACATCTTTACCATCACAAGTAGAATCTATGGAAACATTCGACACGCATAGTCAAGGTAAATTTAAGAATTAACTTGAAATAGAATCATGTATAGTTTCGTTATAGTTTAACTATTTACACACTGCATTTATTTATAAAATAAATTATTTTATTAAATATTTTTTTAGAATTATAATTGTTATCTCGTGATATTAATAAGTTTTTTTTTTTAGTAGAGGGAGACAGTTTTTATCATATATTTATATTAATAGAAATTTTAAAACAGCGATAAAGAAGATTCTGAAAATTTTCTTAGTATATGAATCATTTTGATTTTATCGCATAGTAGAAGGGGGAACATGATAAGATATATCTCTTACCCTACCTACGGTCTTATCTCTAATTCAGTTATCAGTATGTCTCGCAATGGTACGCGTTAGGAAGTTGATAAATTATAACAGTGTACTTGAAATATTTTTATATAAATAAAGTTATTTTATTTAAAAGATAAATTACTCGATATAAAATGTCTAGAAGATATAAATGTTTCATTAAAAACAAAAAGATTAGGAAAGGTAAATGTTGAAAATCATACGACGATACGTACAGCAAGATGATGTATTTATTCAAAGGCATCAACAATGACAACAATAATTAAAGATTTGTTATTTCAGATGCAACATCTGATATTGAACCAGCGTTGGAAATACGGGAAGAGCAATATGAAATTCATATAGAAAGAACGACAGGTGGATTAGGTTTATCGATAGCTGGTGGTATCGGATCGACACCTTTTAAAGGTGACGATGAAGGCATTTTTATTTCAAGAGTTACTGAAGGTAATTATTCATTTACAAGTGAATAATTTTAAATTGTTTGTTTAGCATACGTTTCAAGATATATATTACGTTTCTCTTTTACGATTATGATATAATTGTTTATTATATGTTATATGTATAATATTATATGTATAATAATTTATTCCATTTATTCAGGTGGACCTGCAGATTTGGCTGGCTTAAGGATAGGAGATAAAGTAATATCTGTAAATGGAGTGTCCGTAGTAAATGTAGATCATTACGATGCTGTGGAAGTATTGAAAGCGTGTGGACGTGTACTTGTATTGGTTGTCATAAGAGAAGTTACAAGGATAATCCCGCCATACGAACAGGTATAAAATAGTTATTTCATCACGTTTCGTTATGAGTGATCGTCACATTAATGTAGTTGTCAGATTATAAATTTTATTTTAAATAAGTAAGATTACTATTAATTTTGTCTATATGTTTTCAGACACCAATGAGAAAAGATTCGGTATGCTCTAGCTTAAGTACAAGTAGAGCACCAAGTGCAACATCTTATGTCTCATCTACAGCATTGTCACATACTTTAGAGAATGGCGACACATCTATGTCTCAGGAAGTTGGAAAGGTAACGTATCTGGGTTTTAAGCTGGGGTTTAATCTTTAAATGTCACACCTTTTTTACAACAAGATACATTATAATGTTAAGAATTTAACATCTATCATATGTCATAGACAAAAAAGATTCCCGAGCCTATAACGACTATAAAAGACAATGAACCTATGGTATCCGTTCTCTTTCACACAACATTAATACGAGATCAAAATGGGCTTGGATTTAGTATTGCCGGTGGAGAAGGTTCACCATCGTTTAAGGATAATAGCGATGTAAGGGCTTTTACAATAATTATTTATTATTATTTTAATTGAGATTATTTATTATTATTTTAATTGAGATTAATTGAGATGTACAACTATTATATCGATCATATTTCCAGGCAATTTTTATCTCGAGAATAACAGACGGCGGGGTTGCCCAAAAAGATGGTAAATTATTAATTGGAGATAAAGTAATATCCGTAAGTTACTTTCTTCAGTAATGTTCTATTAAATTTGTATTAGAGAAAATTTCACGTATAAATTAATAATTTTTATATGATGCAATTTGTAATTTGCAGATTAACGGAATAGATATGAGAGGAGCGAAACACGAACACGCAGTGGCTTTACTTACAGGCTTAGAAAGATTTGTTCGATTAGTTGTCGAACGAGAAATACCACTTTCTCAAGCAAATCTCACCACCGTAACAACTCCTTCTGAAAAATCGCCACGTGTTATAGGCGCACCGAAACCTTACACAGGCCTGTATAATGCTAATAGTTATATGGCAAATAGACCTGGATACGGTGGATATCGTCGCTCCATGGATGCTGACAAAGCACTGACACCAAGTCCTACTTCAAAAACGCCACCATCGCCACCGGCATTGTCCATGAAATCCGATGCCAATGAGATGCCTAAAATGAACGGTGTAACTGATTCAGGAAACACTCTGAAGAATGTTTCACCAATATCTCCCAGCCCGACAAGTAATCAAATGTATCCGCAGCCAGCTCCAAGACATAGTGTTTCGCAGACGACACCTACGAATAATGCTGGTTCTGCAGCTACGACTCCTCATGTAGAGTCTGTACCAGCCTCTTCGCAGGAAGACATACAGGTACCGAAGCCAATCACCAACGAGGAATTTCAAGCTATGATTCCCGCTCATTTCCTTCGACCTCCAACATCCTCGCCTTCACCAGACTCCCATCAGGGCCCCATTGTGACAGTGACGATAAAGCAGCCCGATACTTTGCCTGGAGATGTTAGTTTTCCTCCAGCTCCTACCACACTCGGTAAAGTTACTGAGACCATCACAAAGAGTACACTCACCGAGACCGTCGTAACTAGAGTGACTGACAACGAGTTGGTGCAACCACTTATTATCGAGGTATGTGCCTGTTAGTTAGAGATGCATCAAATACATTGCACGTGTATTGCCAATTTTATTGCCAGTCTTATTCCTACAAAGGTTCCATTGTATCTCATCTTTTGCTACTTTATGTAATGTCGTGCGCATCCGTTGTCGTTTCATCCAAATTTCGCTCAATTTTATTATATATACATACATACGAAGTTAGATAGTAGCAGTACATTTTTATACTGAAAGCTTTTATTTGTGCTATTTTTTACTTTTTACGTGTTACCTGTCGTTAATCATAGTCGTTAATTACCTTTATTTGTCAAATAATATTTTATTTTTGTACATACATCAAACTTCCTCTTGGACTGGTCGCAATTTGAAACTTACAATTATTAGTTAAATTTATTCAAAACGACAATCAATTCCAAATTAATGAAAAATATATTCTTAAATCCTCGAATACTTATTTCAATATACATTGAATTTGTTTTATTTCAAGTATAAAAAGTGCAAAAAGTACAATTAAGAGAACTGATTTCACGTCTTTTTATCATTTTTCTGTGATTTTCTCCCCAGCTTTTTTTTTGCATATAATTAAAGACATAATTGAGATATATTTAAGCAAATATTTACCCAAAACTGTGACTTAAAAAAGAAATAATTACGAAAATATAAAAAAAAATGGAAAATGTACTGTAGATGATAATGAAGATTGCACTGTAGTTATTTTATGCATGTTTGAACACTTTTATCTTGTTAACTGATTTCTTTATATGCATATATGGACTTTTGCTCAATTATATTTCTCTCTTATGTCTATTTTTCTATCTTTTCGTAAAATTATCTAAAAGAATATATTAATGGGATGATCTTAGAATCAATTTTGATAACTATCAATGGACTATGATAATCACAGTGTGCTTATCTTCTGGCATGGGAATAGGTAAGTAGTGTAAAGATTTGTTTCGTCCCATACCATTTTTAACAAAATGGAATAAGTGGAGAAGTATCGTTGTCACTGTTTTATTTCAATAAAAAGTCTATCAAAATCCATATAGCTTGTTCTATCCTTTACATACTAAATATTACACACTCTAAACTTTTATCCCGATTAATGTCTTTGGCACCTTACGAAAATAAAAGATTTGATTTGAATGTACAGCTAATTTGGTAATTATTGTTTAGGATGTTGTTCTTGTGAAAGAAGGCTCCTTAGGCTTCAGTATCATAGGGGGAACCGATCATTCGTGTACACCATTCGGTGCAAAGGAACCAGGAATTTTTATATCTCACGTAAGTCTCCAACCTTGTTTATTTAAATTACACAATAGAGTATCTATTGCTTTATTATATATTTATTTTTGTGCAACTGTACAGGTTGTTCCTGGTGGCATAGCAGCCAAGTCCGGTAAACTGAGGATGGGCGACAGAATACTGAAGGTGAACGGTACAGATGTGACAAAGGCTACGCATCAAGAAGCGGTGATGGAACTTTTAAGACCAGGCGATCAGATTGTGCTTACCATTCAACATGATCCACTTCCAGAAAGTTATCAGGTAAATAGAACACACTTTACATTATCAAAGTGACATTGCTTTTAAACAGCTGTTTAGTGATGCTTATAGAGCTGTAAGTCTACAGATTAAGTACAATTTTATGTATGTGCAGTTATACGTTACAAAATTACACATATTCTTTTTGTCACTTGACAAGCATATTTTACGTTATTTTATATTGTACAACTGATATATAAGATTTTTTTTTTTTATATATACGTAGTATATTACCAGCTATCTTTCAAATATTTATTCAGTATGCAGCATTACTAGTATGATTTCTTAGTCTCTTTAAATTATTAGTCTCAATTCTTTCTAAACACATGCACATTTGAGAAATCATTCCTTAGAGAAAAGATCACTTTAACTTTTATGCTTAAAATTATAGGCACTTTATTAAATGAATAATTTTTCAAGAAACTTTTCCTTATTTTATTAACATTTTCAAGGAATGCTTGTTATTTGCGAACACAATGGCACTCGGTGCTTTAGCGTGTGATTATTTCCTCACCTAATGCGGTTTTTTTTTTATAATTTGCCCCACAAGCTGGTCGAAATAGAGTACATCCCTGTGACAGTAAGTACTCGATGCATTTGACATGACCATAATTTTTGTTCCCATTTATGCTTATCCCTACACCATGCTGCAAAGAAACCGCATTTCACTTTTATATTATGAATGAATAAATTCGCTTTTGCTTATGCAGTGCAATTTCACACACAGGAAATTTTTATTTTATATTCACTATACATATATGCTTTTTGTGCTTCACCGTGCTTTCACGCCATTAGCATTAAATGTTAAATAAAAATAATTTTTACTCTACAGAAATTAATTCATACTTGACGCCTGCAATTTCTCAAATACAAAATTAACATTAAATTCCTTTTACAACTCGCCCGTTGAATTCTGCTAAAATGTGCATAAATAAGTCATTACTGTAACTAAACAATTTACTCTACATACAATTTTTTAGTATATTTTGAAATAAAGGACGATTATTTATAATTAAATAAAAAATCAATTATAATTTTGTGTGCGTAACATTTTTTATTTTTTAAATTTCTATGTCTAAAACGATAGTCTAAAACGAAAGAAATAGTAAATTATTTTACAGAGGAAATTGATGTAACCTGTTTTAGGAATTAGTGATAACAAAGGAAGCAGGTGAGAAGCTTGGTATGCACATTAAAGGAGGACGAAGGGGACAGAAAGGCAATCCTTTGGATCATACTGATGAGGGCGTTTTTATATCAAAGATTAATTCGGGTGGTGCAGCTAAGAGGGATGGACGATTGAAGGTAAGTATACATTTGTGATACTTGTATTTTCTCATTTTTATATATTTAATTTAAGTTGCTTAAGTTTATATATTTTATAATAGGTTGGAATGAGGTTACTGGAAGTCAATGGCACATCATTATTAGGTGCAACTCATCAAGAAGCTGTTAACATTCTTCGCTGTTCAGGGAATACTATTACATTGGTTGTATGTAAAGGATACGATAAAAGTGACGTTGAATCAATATTAACATTATCCGATGTTAGAGATAATAAAGGAATTAAAGAGTCTCATGAACCAAGAGATCCAACTACGGATGATACTAAATCTTTGTCACAAAGTGTATCCAGTTTAGACCGAGATGACGAGGAAGCTGCGATTCTTAGACAAGAACAAGAAATGAAAGCTGAACTTGTTGCCTGGGAACAAGAAGAACGAGAACGTGCGCTCGTAGAGCAAAGAGAAAAATCCACGCCCGAAAAAGTAAGAATTATTTTATTTGTATACGATAAGTTTTAGCAAATTGTGTATTCTTATGAGTTTTTTTTGTACAAAATACTGTTTCAAAATACTTTCTATTTACTATAATCTAAAGTGTTTTCCTATAATCTAAAATCACTTTGAAAGTGTATAACAACTACTGCACAGAGAACTCTTTCTCTCTATTATTTTTTTAATTTTTATAAAACGCATTAATTTTGTAAAACAAATATAATTTGCAAAGGCAAATGTATTATCAGTGGATTCTTCAAAATTTCTAAATTTGTCATATGCGATAATTCAATTTCTTCTATTTCCTGATTCTATTTTTTAATATAGGTATTGGATGTTGTACGTGCAGCAGAATCATTAGTAAGCAAATCAAATAGTCCTGTTGATATGGTTGTACCACCGAAATCACCCGGGGGCACTAAAGATCTGAAAACCACCACGATTGTTATGAGCAAACATACTTTAGCACCTCAAAATCCTAATAACGTAAGTATTACATTATTTTTATTTAAATTTGTATGCATACATATATGCATTACATATTTTTAAAATAGATTTAACAGTAACTTATCTCTTGTAGCTGTAATGTATCAAGTGTTATCCCCCAAAATCATCTTTTCTTTTAGTACAGATTTTTTTATTTAATTTGAGATGTTCATTTGAAAAAGAATTCAGCATCATTCCTTTTAATAGTTTATTTTTTTTGTTCATTCATAATTCACTCATAATTCTATCCTACATAAAAATAAAAAATATATTTATAATAATTTTTTATGATGTGATGTGTTGTATGAAGTAATTTAATTTCTAATAGCTTATTAGTCAGCAATTAACAAACCTTGTTTTATCATTGGCATTGCTTTGTATGCTGTTCTGTATGTTGCATGGCTTTCTGTAAATACTGCATATTTTGTACTCTTTGCTTTATTTGCTTTTTTTTACTGCTAACCTACAAAATAGAATATATAAAAATATATATATATAATATAAATCTAAAATATATTGGTTTATTAAGGGAAAATTTTCGAAAATAACAAAAATATAAAAATTAATATACAGAATTTATAAAATTATTATAAAACATATTATTATAAAACATTGATTATTCACCAAGATTGAGAGATTTGAACTAGACTTGAATAGCTCAATTAATTATCAGCTTATTGTTTTGTTCCGTAACTATACTTTGTAGCTATACGAATGCATTTCTAAATAAAATGTAAAAATCTAGAGAGAGAAAGAGAGAGAGGGAGGGAGGGAGGAAGCGAGAGGGAGACAGGAGAGAAGAGAAGAGAAGAAGTTTTTTTATGTCTCAAATTATTTTAAAAGTTATTTAAATGCCTGTTGTGTACATTTTTCGCAGAATGGAATTGTCGGAATTTTTATTTATTATTAAAGAACATTTTTATTGTTATGAAATATAGTAACTTCAATTTTTATAAAATTAGAGCAATGAAAATAAAAAATATTTTGAAATGCTTAAATGAACTGAGATATTCTTACACAGGTTTTATCAAAATCGATCTGACATAATCTTTCAAGTCTCTAAATGTTATATACATTTTTTTGTATTAACATTTGTTTGTAACAGAAACTGAAATATTTCATGAAATTCGTAAATACATCATGTAAATATGATTTATTACATAATTTCATTAGGTTCTCTAAATGGCGCATGAAATGTACAGTTGTCAATTGTCTTTAGCATCGCATGATCTCCTGAGCGCCAAAAAGAGAGATATTTCACATGTTTACAGACAGTGGAAGATGATAGTGCTACTTTGGCTGCCCTCTAACAGGAGTGAGTTGTTCATCTTTCTACTCATTTTTCCTGTGTCTGCGTCCATGCCTCTGATTCCGCTGGACTATGCCATGACAAAACATTCTCTAAGAATTAAGAATTGGCATTAGCTCGCGTATAATCATGGTTTATTGCATTTTTACATGTCTACTAGTATGTCTACTGTTATACAGCATAACTATTGTTACTCCATTTGTTATTAATACTGCCATTACAACATTAAGTATTATTGAAAATATGCTGATGATTGGGTTGAGTCTATATTCAAATAATTTTTTGCTTTTGGTGAAAACAGAATGAGGATTTCAAAAAGAGCGTGACGCGTAAATGTGATCTTATTCGATTATGCGCGTACACGCGTGTGTGTATATATATATGTGTATATATATATATATATATATATATATAT
>VBVQ01006223.1:0-10036 GCA_011636635.1 Tetramorium simillimum | reverse complement strand
CGCACAATATAAATTTTAATTATAGTTAATTATATAAGATAGTTTTATAAGATCAAAAATATAGTACATGAAAGTAAATGTGCACACGAAAGAAAAGATATGCATATAAGTTTTTCTTAAAGATTTTGAAACTATTTGTGAATATTTCGGTAAAATATTAATACCGATAATGCAAATAAATATATTCTTCATACAAGCAATTTCTTTATATATTTATATTTATTTTGCATATAAAAGTATTCATTATTAGAAATATTAAATTTATCGGAATAAATTAATTTATTCAATATTAAAATTATTTTCTTTTACTTTCCATTATAATAATAATTCATAAGAAATATCTTAATTAACCTTTCAGTAAGAAATTTATATGTCTTGTTCTTGCGCTATTCTTTTTAAAGACACACCCATTTCCAGCAGGATAACCATATGCAAAATGAAGTACACAGAGAAGGTCGTCTACTGACTATAAAACAGACAATGTAAAACAGGAAACGTGTACCGTATGTTACGTATTCCCCCTTGAACAACAGTGCGCAGAACTCTTTTTTTTTCCCATCAAATGTACTTCCTTATCCGCAACCCCACAAAGGACTTGCACGTAGCACGTAATTCTAGGAACTATAATCCATTGACGTCTCACTAATAATGAAATGGCCAGCAGACAGAAAGGGAAGGAAGGAAGGAAGGAAGGAATCAATTGCGTACACGCACGAACGTTCATGGGCAGACAAAGGACGCACATGCGCATGGCGAACTGGCTGACGGTCAGTTCACTGACGCTCAGTCAGTTGCGTGCATCGTCGCGATTTAGTCCTTACCATGCTCGAGTCAAAGACGAACTCCGTGGAGCCCGTGACAAACGGTTGGAACTATAGCATCCAGCTGAATCGCTGGTTCCTGAAGCCAATCGGCGCGTGGCCGTTGACACTCTGCGAGACGATGCTGGAGAAGATCAGTTGCATAATCCTGACGGTAGTCAGTTGTTTCCTGATATGTTTCCTGCTTGTCCCATGCACCCTCTGCACCATCCTGGTGGACACCGATCTCGACACTAAGATCAGGATGATCGGTCCGGTCAGTTTCATCCTGATGGCCGCGGTGAAGCAGTACATCCTCGTCGCCCGCAGCGAGGACATCGGCAACTGCATTCGGCACGTCCGCACGGACTGGAGCCGTGTCGCGCTGAGTCACGAGAAAGATCGCGAAATAATGGTGGACAATGCTAAGTTCGGCAGGTGGCTCTCCTCCGTCAGCGCGGTCTTCATGTACTCCGCCGGCATATTCTTCACCACAATAATGCCGATCTGCGCGAGAAGAACGGAGATCATCGACAATGAGACGGTGAGATCGCTCTCCTTCCCGATCTACCGTGGACTTTTCGATCCGCGGACCACGCCGTCCTTCGAAATCGCGCAGTTCACGCAAGCTCTGGCTGGCTACGTCATTTACACGATCACCATCGGCGTGTGCAGCCTGGCAGCGGTTTTCGTCATGCACGCCTGCGGTCAATTTCGGATACTCATGCTGAAGATGGAGGATCTTACGGACGGAAAAGAGAGGAAGAGCGCGAGCACCACGCACGAGGGAAGGCTCGGCGACATTGTAAAACATCACATCAGGATACTTGGGTAACGTGCGAGTTGATTTCCTCATTAATCGCGTCATGACAATTTATATGCAAAGATTATACTCAGAAAATTAATTCAATTGCAATTGGCCAAAATCTTACATAGTTTTATAATGAGTGTTATAAAATCTCACGAAAATTTATATTTTTACATTGATATAAATTTTATTGACTCTGCACCAGCAATCTTGATCGTTACTTTATCATTAATGTGCTTCAAGAGATTAATATATTATTATACAAATCTATTATATAAAAAGATTTCAGTGTCTCTATTAATTTTAATCGTGTAACTTGCAGTTTTATCGCTCGCACCGAGGAGCTTTTAAATGAGATGTGCCTCGTTGACGTAGTCGGGTGTACGCTCAACATATGCTTTCTGGGATTCAATATGATGACGGTACGAAACATATTTGCGAACGATATTTTAAGTACAACTACAACATAATACAATTATTTTCATGACATTGTAATGTTAGCCTTCTAGGAATGGGAACATCGTGAAACATTAGGAACGATGACGTTCTGTTCGTTGCTCATATCCTTCACGTTCAATATATTTATTCTTTGTTACATCGGCGAACTCCTTGCCGAACAGGTACTTAAATTATAATTGCAGTCTTTACACGCTTTTTACAAATATCATTTAATGCTTAAGTTAAAATGTTCTCAGTGTAACACTAAGAAAGATTATTATAAATTTTATTTTTTTAACTTTATAATTAATTTTTTTCAACTTAAATAATTTTGTTACTTTTCTGTAAAATTTTTATAAAATTTAATTTTACACAAAAAAGTCCAAACTTTTCATTAAAGATTTATAACGTAAATCATTGAACTATTATTAATTATTATTATAAGAATTATTTTATAAAGAACATCATCAAAATCTTTTCAACAGTGTCTACAAATCGGTATAAAATCTTATATGATAGATTGGTATCGTATACCGAATAAAGGTGCACTCGGTTTAACATTAGTAATGTCTATGTCCAATGCCACGATAAAACTCACAGCCGGAAAATTTATGGATTTATCTTTGGCCAGTTTTTGCAGCGTGAGTAGAAATATCTATAGAATTATTTTCGATTATTCATATACTTGCAAGAATTATTTTCATTATTCATAAGAAATGGATACAAAGGAAAAGAAATTTCAGGTTGTAAAAGCAGCCGTGGCTTACCTAAATTTACTTCGTACCTTTTACGTTTAATGGAGCGATATCATCGTTACGGGATGTATGATAGTAACGTCCGCGCTAAAATATATTTAATAAAAATTAACTATACTTATTGTTAGTATATTCGTTAATAAATCGTGATACATAAATTACTATTCACGTAAATGTACAAGCTTGAATAGGATCAAACTTACTACGATAACGATACTGCAGATTGACTATATTCTCAATAAAATATAAAGCTGTGCCACATACGCAGAGTTGCGCGCAAAGTGCATGTAGCTATATCCTACGCATTTACTCTACCGACTATAATACTTCCTTCCAACGTTGCGTTACGCACTGTGGAAATGACGGGGATGCGTATTACCGCGCAACTATGTTAGAACTCGTGAACTTTACATCGTTACGCACTTTCACCCGTCATCGACATGACCCTCCGATACGCAATGACTGGGGTAAGGGGGACAACCCCTCGTGCACGCGCGTCTTCCCCTTACTTCGTTATACGCGGGGCGCACCTGCACGCGATCTCAAAATCATTATTTCCCCGCGCTTGCGTCGCCACGCGGATATCGGGGACGCTGCCGTGTGCGTATTTCAGTCGGCGTTGCAACCTGCGGACGACAGCATGCGCGATCGATCGCAACTTCCAGACAGGATACACAATGCGCGATATGAACACGACATGCGCTACGCCATGCAGGTGTCTCGCTGGATCCTGAAATCAATCGGTATCTGGCACTTGATTTACGGCCACTCGACGCAGAGCGAGAAGCTCCTCTCACTGACACTGGTCCTCGCGTGCTTCTTCGGTCTGTGCTTCGTGCTCGTACCTGCCGGCCCGCACGCACTGTTCCGCGAGAAGGACGTCAATATTCAGGTCAAGCTCCTCGGACCGATCGGCTTCTGTCTGACTTCCGCGATTAAGTATTGCTTCCTCGGGGCGCGCATCTCGGCGATCGGGAAGTGCGTCGAGCATGTCGAGAGTGACTGGCGGATCGTGCGACATCAGGATCATCGGGAAATGATGCTGAGGAACGCGCTGATAGGTCGCAGACTATCAACGCTGAGCGTGATTCTCCTTTACACCGGCGGCTTATCCTATCATATGATCATGCCACTGTCCAGCAGGAGAAAGATAAACGATAGCTTCACGATTAAACCGCTGGTCTATCCGGGATACGATCTCTATTTCGATCCTCAGGCGAGTCCCGCTTACGAGATCGTCTTTTGCATGCACTGCCTGTCCGCTGTGATACAGTACAGCGTTACGACGGCAACGTGCAGTCTGGCCGCGATCTTCGTGACGCACGCATGCGGTCAAGTACAGATACTGATGACACTTTTGAATGATCTAGTTGACGGAACGAGGACGAAAGGCACTACGGAGAAACGTCTGTGTCTGATAGCGAAACATCACGTGCGCGTGCAGAGGTGAGACGAAAGCCGGGGAAAGCGTCGGGATAGTTTACACGACGCGTTTCTGGACATTTGAGGTAGATACATGATGCGTTTCTAGATTTACGGTCGACGTGGAGAATGTATTACGTGAAATATGCTTAATGGAACTGGTGGCCGCAACCTTGATTATATGCTTGGTCGAATACTATGTCTTGACGGTAAGAACATTACGGTACTCTCTGTGAATCAGTGAAATCAGCGATTATACACTGATTATCAGTGTGTAATCGCTGATTGACAGTGAGTTTCACTGATTCACTTTTAGAGAGTACATCACAATAATGTGACATTTTTTCGTTAATAATAAGTTATGTTGTTTTCTTCGTAATACAACTGTATTTAAAATTATAATAATTGTAACGGAAAGAATCTTCTCCATTCACTGATAAATTGTAAATATTTTGTAACATACGTTTGTCTTCTCAGGAATGGGAGAATAGCGATACAGTGGCCATCCTTACATATTTTATTATATTGATATCTTTAACATTCAACATTCTAATATTTTGTTATATTGGCGAACTCCTCGTGGAAGAGGTATTTTTTACAATATTGCTGATAATGAAAATTTTTTTACAGACGTATCAATCATTGAAGATCCGTAGAGTGTATCAATTCTATTTTGAATTAATAATAATAAACACGATACAATCGTAACATTCAATTATTTCTATTTTTATTAGTACGACAAAATCGGTTCGGCTGCGTATGAAGTTAACTGGTATGATTTGTCCGGCCATAAGGCTGTTGATCTTGTTATGATAATTACGATGTCTCATTACCCACCCAAACTTACAGCTGGCAAGTTCTTTGATTTATCCCTTAATACTTTCAGCACCGTGAGTCTCATAAATAATATATCGTTATTACTTATGTAATTTTTATAATTATAATTCACTTCTATTCACTGTTTTAAACATACTTGAGTTATTGTTACTAATTATTATTAATTTTTAATTAATATTTTGTAATAGTATTAATTTAAAATTAATTCTAAGTTAGTAATATTAATATTATTACTCTTATTAATTTAATGTTTCTAAAGTTTATATTGTTTTTAGGTACTTAAAACATCTGTAGTGTACTTAAATTTACTTCGGACAGTTACGCAATGAAACTTAAACATTCCTTATTATTGTTCTTGGCAGCAAAAGTTTGTTATAGGTATATATTTTTCCCAAGAAATACTGTATAGAAATCAATAAATTAACATATATCACATCCAATTTGTCATTCGAACAAATTTGAAACAGATAAAACATCAAGAAATAAACTTGTAATTATTACGATTCTGAAGTAAAAAATGTGTATCGTACATACATATTAAAATTTACTATATCAGAAAAAAATTAGAAAACTGCAACCGCATTGTAAAATAATATATAAAATGCATACTTATATCGTGTGTAGTGCATAGCTAATATTTAAGAAGTCATCGGCAATGCGTCATTTGAAAGATTCGAAGCTATGTAATGTGTATAGAACTGTATTAGAACTTGTCATGAACTTCCCTTCGCGTTCGCATATCACTGCACGAAGCCCTCGGACGAGCAATGATCGGGAGGGGAATACAGTCAATCGCTTCTATTCCGCGTGCGTACGGCCAAGCTCATCATACATGACATAGGCATAAAACGCACATGCACGCGACGTGGAATCATTACTTCCCCGCGCTTGCGTCGCGAGAAACGGAACGTAGCGCAACGTCCGCGTGTTTCAGTCATTGTTACGCTCCGCGAGCGACAGCATGCGCGATCGATCTCGACTTCCAGCCAGGATACACAATGTGCAATATCAGCACGACGTACATTATGCCATGCAGCTGTCTCGATGGATCCTGAAATCAATCGGTATCTGGCACTTGATTTACGGCCGCTCGTCGCCAAGCGAGAAGCTCCTCTCAACGATGCTGATTCTCATGTGCGCCTCCGTTCTGGGTTTCGTGCTCGTACCCGCCGGTCCGTACACCCTGTTCCGCGAGAAGGACATCAATCTTAAGGTCAAGCTCTTCGGACCGGTCGGCTTTTGCCTAACTTCCGCGATTAAGTATTGCTTCCTCGGGGCGCGCGTCTCGGCGATCGGGAAGTGCGTCGAGCATGTCGAGAGTGACTGGCGGATCGTGCAATATCAGGACCACCGCAAAACGATGCTGCGAAATGTGCTGGTGGGACGCAGACTGACAACGCTGTGCGTGATTTTTCTTTACACCGGCGGCATGTCCTATCACACGATCATGCCACTGTCCAGTAAGACGAAGACGAACGACAGCTTCACGATTAGACCGCTGGTTTATCCGGGTTATGACACCTTCTTCGATTCTCAAGCGAGTCCCGCTTACGAGATCATCTTCTTCATGCACTGTCTGTCCGCTATGATACAATACAGCGTTACGACGGCAGTGTGCAGTCTAGCCGCGAGCTTTGCGACGCACGCACGCGGACAAGTACAGATACTGATGACACTTTTGGACGATCTAGTCGACGGAAAGAGGATTAAAGGTACTATAGACAAACGTCTGAGCTTGATAACGAAACATCACGTGCGTGTGTTGAGGTGAGACGAAAACGGGGAAAGTGCCGGAGTTTACACGACGGATTTCTATACATTTGGGGTAGATACATGACGCGTTTCTAGATTTACAGCCGACGTGGAAAAAGTATTATGTCAAATATGCTTAATGGAACTGGTGGCCGCAACCTTGATTATATGCTTGCTCGAATACTATTGCATGACGGTAAGGAAATTACAGTAGCGAACCCACCCAAACATCACGATGATATCTTTCCATTAATAATAATTCTGTCGTGCTCTTCGTGGTATAGCTATTTCTTTAATATTATAATAAACGAAATAGCTGAAAGAATATCTTCTACTTTCATTAATAAATTGTGAATATAGTTATATATTTGTCTTCTCAGGAATGGGAAAAGAGCGACGCCGTGGCCATCTTCACGTATTTTATTTTACTGATATCTTTAACGTTCAACATTCTGATATTTTGTTATATCGGGGAGCTCCTTATGGAAGAGGTACTTTTTATGGTATTGTTGAGAATAAAAATTTTTTTACAGACGTATCTTCAATCGTTGAAGTATAAAATTGTAACACTCAATTGTTTCTATTTTTATTAGTACAGCAAAATCGGTTCGGCCGCGTATGACGTTAATTGGTATGATTTATCAGGCCATCAGGCTGTTGATCTTATTATGATTATCACGATGTCCCATTACCCACCCAAACTTACAGCTGGCAAATTTTGTGATTTATCTCTGAATACTTTCAGCACTGTAAGTCTGATAAATAATTATTATTTATTGGTTATATAATTTTTACATCTATAACACACTTCTTTTAATTTTTTGTAATTTGTTATTGTTATTAATTATTAATTTTAAAAAATAATATTAATTTTTTACATTAAATTAATAATTTTATTAATTTAACGTTTTTAAAATTTCCAATGTTTTTAGGTACTTAAAACATCCGTAGTATATTTAAATTTACTTCGAACAGTTACACAATGAAACTTATACATCCCTTATTATTCCGAGCAGCAAGTTTGTTATAGATATCTATATTTTTTCCCAACGAATATTGTATAGAAATCAAAAATAAATTAACATACATATATTATATTCTTTTATCTATTATTCTTCTTTTATCTATTATTATTTATTATTCGATCTTAAATCTATTCTTAAAACAGATAAAATATTAAGAAACAAACTTATTATCATTCGATCGTAAGCCTAAAAATATATCATATTTAAAAATATTAAAATTTATTATATAAAAAAATTTTTTTAATGCAACTTATATATTGTAAAACAATATGTAAAATGCTTACTTATGTGTAATTCACAGATAACATTTAAGAAGTCACCAACACTGCATTATTTGGAAGATATCAAAGTTACGTAGCATACGCATATAAAATTATATTAAAACTTGCCATAAATTTCCGATCTCTTCGCCCTTGCACTCCACTGAACAACCCCCCAGACGAGCAATGACCGGTGGGAAAAATCAGCCGTCCACGTCCGCGTGGCGGAGTACTTCATCATACACGAGAGACATGAAACGCACATGCACGCGATACTGGAACCGCTATTTCCCCGCGCTTGCGTCGCTGGAGACGGGACTTGACGCAACGTCCGCGTGTTTCAGTCGTCGTTACACTTCGCGAACGACAACATGCGCGATCGATCTCGACTTACAGGGAAGATGCTCGAGATGTACGATGTGCCTCATGAGCACGACATACACTACACCATGCAGCTGTGCCGCTGGGTTCTGAAACCGATCGGCATGTGGTATCCGATCTACGGTCGTTCGTCGCAGACCGAGAAGCTCATCTCAATAGCGTTAATCGTCGCATGCTTGTCCGCTCTGTGTTTCGTCCTGATACCGGCCGGAGTGTACACTCTATTTCGCGAAAAGAATATCCACATCAAAGTCAAGCTGTTCGGCCCGGTTGGCTTCTGCCTGACTAGCACGATTAAGTATTGCTACCTCGGTGCGCGCGCTGCCGCCTTCGGCAGATGTATCCGACACGTCGAGGACGACTGGCGAGTCGTGCGATATCAAGATCATCGCGGGATAATGCTGAAGAACGCGCTGACGGGACGCAGGCTCACCACGCTGTGCGCGCTTTTCCTATACACCGGCGGACTGTCCTACCATACGCTCATGCCGTTATCGTCGAGAGTGAAGATCAACGAAAATTACACGCTCAGATTACACACTTACCCCGGCTACGATCTGTTTTTCGATCCCGGAGCCAGCCCGGCTTACGAGATCATATTCTGCATCCACTGTCTGTTTGCTCTGGTCACTTATAACATCACGACGGCGGCGTGTAGCTTAGCGGCGATTTTTGTCACGCACGCGTGCGGACAAATACAAATACTAATGATGTTGCTGGACGATCTGGTCGAAGGGAAATGGAGCAAAGGCACCACTGTGGAGGAACGTCTGAGCGTGATAGCGAAGCAGCATGTACGGCTACTGAAGTAAGTAAAAAAATTTGATGAGATTGCTCAGGTAGATACACGCGACGCGTGATTTTCTAGATTTTCGGATAGATACGTGACACGCTTCTAGATTCTCGACCAACGTGGAGGAAGTTCTACGTGAAATATGTTTAATGGAAATAGTGGCATCCACTTTAATCATATGCTTGCTCGAGTACTATTGCTTAACGGTAAAGAGAAAGATGTCGTAATATAATGTCATGATAATTGTGACAGCTCTTTTTGAAGCTGTCTACAAGACTTAGTTTGTCTAAATAATTTGTCGAATTTTATGACAGTAACAGTTTTACCTTCCCAGGAGTGGGAAAACAGTGACGCTGTGGCGATCTTGACGTATTTCATCCTGCTGATGTCCTTCACATTCAATATTCTGATATTCTGTTATATCGGTGAACTTCTCGTGGAACAGGTAATTTTCATAATGTTTCTAGAACATAAGAAAATTTATCACAAATTAATCTTTAATTATATCACGTTAATTAGTTTAGATCTGCAATAGAGAAAAATTATAATAGAAAAGAGAAAAAGAATATAAATTATATTATTAATACTTTTCGTTAAAGTATGTTTAAAACGTACTTTATTTAATTATTAAGATCTTATGCAAATTCTTTCAACGGCGTTGATTCTCCACACATAATTAAATGCAAACATGGTACGGTTTTAAAATTTATAATCTTATAGTGGATTTTAAATAATAATTTGATCCAATCTTGCATTATAAATAAT
>VBVQ01006221.1:0-10038 GCA_011636635.1 Tetramorium simillimum | reverse complement strand
CCCCTCCCCCCGTTCGTTGCAGCAGTCGCGCGCTCCGGTCGTTGGCCCCGCGACCACATCGTGTGTATATCCCACACTCTCCTCGTCTATATATGTGCACGTATATGCAAGCGTATAACGCGTATACAACCCCGTACCACCGTCACCGACCGACGTCTCTTCTATCAGCTACTAGTGTCGTCGTCGCTGCACTTCCACGGAAAATAAAATTGGAACTTCAACGGCCGCCGGCCGGACAACGGCGGTTCCGCTAAATCTCGAGGATAATCTTCGCGCGATACCATTCCAGATTGGAACCGAGGAGATCTACGATGTCAATTTTTATCGACTACACATTACCGCGCGTTGCCAGGTCGCGTATTCCAAGAAATTGAAAATTTCTTCGTACAATCCTTTTAAACATGATAGCCTAGAGAGAGAGAGAGAGAGGTACTACAATTGTAATTAATTTTTCAGTTAAGATCTCGCAGAAATGAGATTTTTTTTCTCTCATTGCGGAATTGAGAACGAAGAATAACAGAACTTTCTCGACTCGGCGAAAGTTTCGTTTGATTCTCCTTTCGACGCATTTTTCTCGAAACTATTGTTGAATTCAGTGTTCGCTGGAGAACATTTCTATCATCAGTATACTCAAAATTATCGATTTTATATTTATATAAATCGAATTAGCACACAAGTACCGAAATTAATGAAACATTTGAAATAACTTTTAGCATGATTAAAGTATTAATCACAGATTTATTTAGCCTGCATCATAAAGAAATTTGAGAATAAGACGCGTGCGCAAAGGAACACTCGCAACTTGAGGTAGCGCGCGAAGGTGGTCGCCCCCTGACCCGTCACGGGCCATGCACGGTTCGAGAGATCGATGCACCGCATTCCCCCACACACCTCCTACTTCACCCTTCGCTCGTCGGATTCCCGCCGACCGAGAGGTTCAACAGGGGTTGCTGGCTTCGTCCGGGCACGATGATAACTCGTAGCCCATATCTCGATTTCGCTAGAATTCTAATGATTTTTCGCAGAAAGAAATTATTTTAAATCAGCAATTTTTTTTTTAAGTTCGTGAAAGGGCGTGAAAAGTCTTTGTTATTGAAATACTTTCACAGTTCATTACATTACGTACGATATTTGAGGATGTATTACAACGAGCTAAATTTCACAATGAATCTTAATTGTAGAATATTGAATTGTGAATGGTCGTTACGCCATTTAAAACGAACTTCTACCTTCTCTCGTTCGAGAAAGATCGAAGACGTAATTTGCCACCGAACTCAACCGGTTGGAATGATCGAAGGCAGCGAGGCTTAACATTGGCAACGCTGACAGTTCATTGACTTGCATCAAACGCTCGCGCCGATTGACAGCCCGGGCGCGGAGGTGCAACGGTACATCGTTCTCTCGATGGGCTCCGCACGAAGTTGAGGTAGGCGAGGTCGCGCGTCTGACGTCACGGCGGAGTTACTCGGCGACGAGCATCGCCAACTTTTCGTACGCGTACATGCATCGACGCACACCCGCGGCCGTCGACGCGACGACGACGACGACGACGGCAACGTGACGAGCACAGAAACATACAGAAGCTTCACGAAGGGTCCCCCACGCGTCGCGCGCGTTACGTAATCGTCTCGCGAGGTCGTTGACCGATGCACAACGGGAAGTACCTTCGCGCACTAACCTACCCCTTTCCCAATTTTTATTCATTCTCGGACTCTCATCTTCCTCATCGCGTATCGGTGTCGCGATTAACGAAATAGGCTCTCGGGAGATAAAGATAAAAATGATATCTAAGTAGGCAAAGAATTTATGTATATTCATGCTTATTTGCGATTTGCGAGTGGGTGGATATTAGAGGAGTATCAACGCGAGGGTAGGAACCGAGAGATGGAGGTAGGGCAGGTCGTTTGGAGAGGGTGGCTCTCCTCCGGTCGGTAGGTGGGGAAGAGGGAGGGAAGAAACCCGTTAGTAGAGCGCCCGCGAGCCTCTATGGTAGCGCTCGTAGCGTGGATACGACGAAGAGGACATCATCTAGGGTTCACTCCGGCGCGAGAGAGAGAAACTGGGAACTGGAGAAAGAGAGAACCCAAAGAGGGAGACGGCCGAGGAGCGCCAGTCCGCGCAAGGGGGACTCTCACTTTCACGCGGTGAACTGCGGGTGAACGTCCGGGAATTAGGTCACAGTGTCCCCCACCTCGGTACGCCAGAGGCAATGTGCCGAGGCTCTATGTTCTCTGTGCTAGAAAGAGCCAGTCCACAGCCAAGCTTCGATACAAACGGTCGCTTCTTTCCCCTACGAAACTCGCGCGTTGTACTTAGGTACGCGCGTCCACCGTGGAGTCGAGCTATCCGACGAGGGGCTCCACGCGGGTTTGGTGCACGCGAATTTTACGTGAGGACAGTGACCGATGCGAGCCACCAAAGATACATTTCCTGCTCCCGCGGAGAATACTCTCACCACCTAGGTAGCGTCATTAGTTTCAAAACCGACAAGGATACGTAGCAAGTGATAATCATTTTGGTTGACCCGCGCGAACCGAAAACGGTGCGGTGGTTTATCGTATTCGTTCGGTTCGTCAGACGCCGTGCGATTTTCATCTCAGCCGGAGTGAATTAATGGGGTGCTTGTGCGAATGTGATCTGGCCGCCCCGCGTTCGGGGACCGATTGCTCATCGGGGTCTTCGTCGGACAGCGACGGTCAGATTGACGAGGGTTTTGTTGGTGATTCGCAGGGCTTCTTTCGTCGGAGCATCCAGCAAAAGATTCAGTATCGTCCGTGCACCAAGAATCAACAGTGCAGCATCCTCCGAATCAACAGGAATCGCTGTCAGTATTGCCGTCTCAAAAAGTGCATCGCCGTCGGCATGAGTCGTGATGGTAAGTCTTTTCAATATTTTATGCATGAGAATAAACTTTGTCGCTTTAAATTTAATTTTTACGATGAATCGGTCATTGTTGAAAGAAATGTCGCGAGTTATCTCAAATATCTTGATCTAAGGCTTTTAGCTTAATCATTGCAATAATTTTAAAGGTTTTTAATGAAATATCTCATTTAAATAAAAAAAAAAAACGCTATATTGTCGATTTTATAAAAATATTCGCAAATTTACAATTAGCAAACTTTTCTGATCAAAATTTGTCGTTACACCAATTAGGTAAAGCGCTACACATTTTTCCTTTCTTCCTTCGCGCGTCATGCACTTCATAAAAGAGTTTCTAAAATTTAGCTTGCCGGGTCATTGACCGTTTGCGTAACGTCTTTCCCCGCGACACGATGGAGTGTCGCAACGGGCGAAAGTGGCCAATTCGCCGTTTGAGAAAGCAACAGCGATTATCTTTCAATTGGCGTAATCAGCTTGCTTTCTTTTCGACGAATTGATAAAATCCCGGTATTCGCCTTTTGTCGAATAATCGGTAACGCAGCTGCGCGGGATGCTGCATCTCCCGCCCGGATCATTGACCTAGGTCGTCGACATGTCGCGCGGGCGCCAATATATATATGTATATACATATATATATATACATCTAGTTCTCTTTCGGCAAAATTAGAACGCGCTCTTCTCTAAATAGATATGAAACTTTATATTTTTTTCAATTTTTGGATTAATTCGCGTCGAGTGCAGTTTCTCAATAGCCACAGCCACGACAATTCGATTAGCCACGGGAATACGATCGATTTAATCCCACGGACAATGCGCGTGACATGAAAATAATTTTTCACGTTAGAAATCAGTGTGAAAAAGTGCGCCTACCGATATCAAACGCGATTCGCGGGGTCAATAGACGGCCGTTGCTCGTCTGGCGGGTGACTTGGTGTCCGTAGAAAGAGTACCGCTACTCGCCGCTACGTCCCCCGGTGACCCTCCCACCTTCTTCCACCCTCCTTTCCCAGCACCGCGCCTCTCTCTCTCTCCCTCATCGCCGCGCTCCGTCGCCGTCCTTCTCATTCCCCACCTCGGAGAACGATCGTTGTCGCTTGCTCGGCTTCTTCGGTCGTGGAACGCAAGCATCCCCCACCGACGGCGACGGCGCGCCGTCGCGTGGCGCTACACTCTGTGCGGAGACCTCGCGAACTTTGCTTCCTAACTACATTCCCCTTCCTCAATATGCCTCCTCTCCTCTCCATCAGTCCTCCCCTCTTTCACATCGTCTGAATCCACCTGGCTGGTGGGCGCATGCTCCCGTCGCGGACTACCGTCTGGCCAGAGTCGTACGTGACTAACCGATCATAGCGCTTCACGCCTTCATACGGATAACTTCGTCGTCGTCGCCGTCGTCATCGTTATCATGATCGGACACGCGTTTCTTTCATTTTTGTCGCGTCGAATCATGTCGCAACCCTTTGTCAATGCAACCCCCAAAACACAGCTTGTACTCCGACATGAAAAAATGAGTTAAGGCTCAGCGAGGAATTGATAAATTACAAACTGAGAGAACATGGATATTGAAACTGCTCTTTTTGAATATTGATCGAGTCACCTTGCCCTTCGCGTAATATCTTCGATTTTCTGTCAGTACTTTGGATTATTATATCAGATGCAATCTCCCATTGATATCCCGTTACTCGGTCCCGTGTTTAGACTGGTCGCAAATCAAATTATAAGTTTCTACGAAAGTTTCGACGAAGATGAAAATAACTCAAATCAGTAAACTCACATTAGCTTGTAAGAGCGTTATACATTCTCAACGTTAAAGATCGATAGTCCGCAAATAGATAAAGCTTGGCTATCGACAGCTGGTGACAGGGCAGGTAGCTAGCAAGGGGTTGCACAAGGTCGTCGAGGGTAAGTTACCCCCGACAAAGGAAGTTCGCATCTGCGCATAGAGAAATCCAACTATCTCTGTCGCGCCTCGCGCCGGGTGCTACGGCTTGACGCGTCGTACATTTGCTCGCTATATAGTGTATATAGGTCGGCGGTACGCCTCGTGCGGCTGTCGCTGAAACCAAGTTCAAGGCCAAAGGCTCGGCAAAGGCCACATTCGCGCGCGTGGTGGGGGTCGTTGATGGTTGAATAAGTGGAGGGGCTGTTGAACGCAACCGCGGAACATCACTCAGTCGGCGGTGATGCTGTCTCGTGTTTGCACGCGTACTCCGGTCGCGCTCGTTTTTCAAAGTCTGAGCGGCAAGCCTCTCCGTCGCAGCACGCGCTATCTCGCGCCGTGCGATCGCTTGGAGTGACCCGCGCGATTCCGCGAGTCAGCCGAGAGGATCTCGTCCGTGGCTTCGCAGTCAAGAACGGTTACGCGCAACGGTTAGAGCTCGGGGGAGTACCGACTCGCGTACGCCGAGCCGGCAAGCCGCCGTGTCAGACGGGTAGTGACCTGTGGCTGAGGCAGAGAAGTCAAAACCACGTTGCGTGAAAGTGCGAATAGAATCGAAAATTACTCCGGGATTCGAGCGTGCGTGCGTTTCCCTGAACCGTCATGGGAGACGAGTTGCCGATTCTGAAAGGGATCCTCAACGGAGTAGTCAACTATCACAATGCACGTAGGTGTCTCCTCGTATTTCTCGACAAGGGGATTTTGACATTCGAGCGGTTTTGATAGCGATCGTATACGCTCAACGTACTTTCTAATTGAAGATTCGCGCAACGCGCGCGGAGCGCGGCAGCGCGCCTGTGCGCGCGCGCGCGCTCGGCACTTTCATCTCTCCCGCGAGAAAGTCGTGCGCTTTCCCCTCTGACTTTTTTTCACCTTTGGCGCGAAACCATATCTGGTGTGACGGTACTCACGCTTTGAATAGCTGCGGCTGGTTTTACCGTGATCGAGAGTCCCGAGTTTCTTTCGACTCTCTCGCGCGCGCGCCTGATGCGAACATCACGCGAGTGCCGACATTCGTTCGCGCGAAGGTCAGCCCGCGATAGCGGTCGGGTCCGTCGCATGATTCACCCATTGATCGCATTAACTATTTATCGTCGTCCTTCCTTTTGCGTGCGACGTACGAGCTTCGTAACACACACGTCTAACCCATTTTCTGCCCGTTTCTGATTACAGCGGTACGATTCGGCCGCGTGCCCAAGCGTGAAAAAGCCAGAATTCTGGCTGCTATGCAGCAGAGCTCCCACAGCCGTTCTCAGGAAAAGGCGGTAGCGGCTGAGCTGGAGGATGAACAACGTTTGCTCACTACCGTGGTGCGAGCCCATATCGACACATGCGACTTCACCAGGGACAAAGTGGCCCCGATCCTCGCCAGAGCCCGCGAGACCCCCAACTACACCGCGTGTCCACCAACCTTGGTAAACAAGCTCGACCTTTCCTCTTGACATTGGCGCGGGTTACGCAAGCCGTTCGCGTCGCTTTGAGATTTGAACGGTCGGCATCTACGGCTGACGTCAATAACTGCGCGGGCCTTGGGCCGTCTTGATCTTTCGAGCGTTCTACGCGGAAATCGCGCGAGAACCAGGCGACCTCGGAGTGCCGCGAAGGAGGAAGCGAGACCCGACGAGAGCGCGTAAATGTTTTCGCCTCGCCTCGTCCCGTCCCGTCTCGCCTCGTCTCGCCACGCGAGGACGCCTGGTATGCGTCTTCCGAGTATACGACAGCGACTTGGGCAATCTTCGGCACCATTTCACATTTCGGCGCCTCCTGACCTCGGAATTTCGTTCCTTCTGTTACAGGCATGCCCCTTGAATCCTAATCCGCAACCATTGACCGGGCAGCAGGAATTACTTCAAGATTTCTCCAAGAGGTTCTCGCCGGCCATACGCGGTGTCGTGGAATTCGCGAAACGCATACCTGGATTCAACCTGCTGGCACAGGATGATCAGGTCACTCTACTGAAGGCTGGCGTTTTCGAGGTTCTGCTCGTACGACTGGCCTGCATGTTCGATGCTCAAACGAACAGTATGATCTGCTTAAACGGCCAAGTGCTCAAACGAGAGTCCATCCATAATAGCAGTAACGCGCGATTCCTAATGGACTCGATGTTCGACTTCGCCGAGAGAGTCAACTCCTTGCGACTATCCGACGCTGAGTTGGGACTGTTCTGTTCGGTTGTGGTGATCGCCGCCGACAGGCCTGGGCTTCGCAATACCGAGCTCGTTGAACGTATGCACAATAAACTCCGAAACGCTCTACAGACGGTACTAGCACAGAACCATCCCCAGCATCCCGATATTCTTCGCGAACTTTTAAAGAAAATACCCGACCTAAAAACTTTGAATACCCTCCACTCTGAAAAACTGCTCGCTTTCAAAATGACCGAACAGCAGCAGCAGTTACAGGCCCAACAACAACATCAACAACAACAACAAACACAACACGTTATCACCCCTCAACAACAACCGCATTGGCCAATGGAAGAGGAGCCTCCGGCTTCTTGGGGTTCCGCTTCGGACGTAACTCTAGACGAGGCGGTCAAGAGCCCGCTGGGTAGCGTGTCGAGCACCGAAAGCACTTGCAGCGGCGAAGTTGCCTCTTTGACGGAATATCACCACGTAGCTCCGGCCAGTGGTCACCATGCGTCGAGCGCGCCTCTTCTGGCCGCTACCCTAGCCGGTGGACTCTGTCCGCATAGACGACGTGCGAACTCTGGCAGCACCAGTTCCGGCGACGACGAGCTCCATCGTTCCACCATGTCCAAGACTCCGCAGCCACCGCAGTGTCGCAGTTTTCGCAAATTGGATTCGCCGAGTGACAGCGGAATCGAGTCCGGCACCGAGAAACCCGATAAACCGGCCAGCAGCAGTGCCAGCAGCGCTCCCACATCTGTGTGCTCGAGTCCACGCTCGGAAGACAAGGAAGTCGAGGACATGCCGGTGCTGAAGCGCGTACTTCAGGCACCACCCCTGTACGATACCAACTCGCTGATGGACGAGGCATACAAGCCCCACAAGAAGTTCCGCGCCCTACGCCAGAAGGACAGCGCCGAGGCCGAGCCGGCCGTGATAGTCCAGCACACGCAGTCTCAGTTGCATCTGCATCTAACTTCGCCGCCAGCGCGCAGTCCGCCCACTCAGACTACGACGCAACCCCAGTGCCCGCAAACCGCGAGTTTGCTGAGCAGCACGCATTCCACCCTCGCGAGAAGCCTGATGGAGGGCCCGCGGATGACGGCGGAGCAATTGAAGCGCACGGACATCATACACAACTACATAATGCGGGGCGAGGCCAGTCCCAGGTCACCGACGGCGTCGCCATCGCCCGCGGAGCAGTGCGCATCGACGACCACCGTGACCACACGCTCGACGCAAGGATCTCAGGGTCTCCTACAATGCGCCACCACGAGTTACTCGAGCCGATGGCCGGCCACCTCGGTGATCACGACAACGACAGGTGCGCGACAGCAGCATCAACATCAGCAGCAGCAGCAACAGCAGTCTTCCTCGGACTATCTCGCTGTTGCCAACTCCCCGGCTTCGTCACCGCGGTACCTCTCCGCGGCGGCGACCAGTAGTACGAGCACGAGTCCGAGGCCGACCTCGAGTACGGCGGCTACGCTGGTGCTGTCGGGCTGCCCGAGCAACATGATGGAGCTGCAGGTCGATATCGCGGACAGCCAGCAACCGCTGAACCTGTCCAAGAAATCACCATCCCCGTCACCATCCCCCAGACCGCTCGTTGGACCCTGCAAGGCTCTCTCTCTCGAGGCGTAGTGTTCTCGCGGGCTCGAGTGATTTCCCGTAACACGCACTGGCGTGCGCGCACGCGAAACCGGGATGTTTAATCCATTAATCAACCGGCGGAAACTCGTCGTCGTCGTGAGGCGGTACAACCTTCCGCGGCCCTTAACTAGAAATGAAAGTGCCAGGACGCTCTGAGCGCGTGACAAACCAAATAATTTATTAATTTAAACTACTTATCGCTAAAATCGCGCGAGAAAAAGGAGGTGGAGGTTACGGAGGAACGGACAGGGTACATCTCCGTGTATAATCACGAGGAAGACAGACGAGTTCAGTGGCGAGTTGTTTTCACCGAGTGCGCGAAATGACGATAGGACGAACGCTTGCACGAAAGTGCCGATTCAATGAAAGCAACAGTGCCGCGCGTAAGGAGAGCCACCTATCCACCTAAAACCACCTATCTACCTGTCTACCTACCTAAAAAACCTATCTGCTCTAGGTGTACATCTAGAAGATAGAGCATCTACGACGGAAAAAAAAAAGAAAGGTTGAGTGTTACAGAAATTAATAATCTATCTACATGTGATAATCATGGAAATCGCGCATCCTGTACAGTCTCCACCTCATTCATTGATCATCTACTCTACTATAATTATTAAATATTATAATAATTATTAAATATAAAACTAATTAATATTATTGTAATATGTGTAAGGTATCATAATCGTAAAAAATTATCATTTCGTGTACGTGTAGAAAAAGACGCGTATGATACTCTTGTGCAAATGGTGAGAGGCACAGATGATAGAATGAATGACGGATGAGCGTGCTTGTGCAAATGAGTCGGGGCAAATCGAAAAAGCTTCTTGATCGCGGTGGCAACCGAGAACGATGATCGTATACGCGATCGCTTTAAAGAATTAAGCGTTTTGTTATGAGACTGATCGGCCCGCCGCGGCCACCAGTTTGCAATTACCGTACCTTTATATTACATGTCGTGTCTCTTCGTCGGGAAGACGACGCGAGAAGTAATTATATCCTCTAATCGCGTCGTATAGCGAATTAGGTATCGTAGGCCCGCTTAAACGCGTTATACAATATTATGTGTCGTGTGTGCATGCATGAAAGTCAGATTAGATAGATCGTGACGGGTTTGCGAAAGAGAGAAAGCGAGATGAAGAAAGAGAGCGAGAGGAGAAAGAAATAGAGAGAGAGAGAGAGAGGGAGAGAAAAAGAAAGATAGAAAGGGAAAGAAGGAGAAAGACAGAGAGAAGCCGCGAAGCGCTCGAGCAAAGCGGAGTTCCGATTAGAAACGGCGAAACGCAGTGTAAATAGTAGATTCGTAAGGCTACGTCTTGGTAGGCGCGAGTGAACCTCTTCTGCTTCGAAACAAAGTCGTGAGGAAAAGTTAGAAGATACGCGGCGGACCGCCGCCGACGTGTTGTTGAGACGCCCGCCCCGCCCCCTCCCCCTTTTAAC
>VBVQ01006220.1:0-10039 GCA_011636635.1 Tetramorium simillimum | reverse complement strand
GTCCCCCCCGCGCCCCGCTCCCCCCTGAGGACTCCCGAAGTAGAACCAGCCTATACACCCTACTGACATGTATTTTTTTTATCGGCAATGGTTCATTTTGAAGGGTGAAACTACCCCTTAAAGGTAATGAGTAGGTTTCATATATCAAACGGAATAAGTTGAAAGTTTTAGAAAGTAAAATGTTTATAGGGAGTTTTTGGGGTCGATGAAACTAAATTTGATGTCAAAATGACAGTGAAAATATGATAGTTACACTAAATACACATTACATACATATGTGTATATATTACATCCATATATAGCTATATACAATGTTTCTGCAACTTACACATCAGTAAGTCGGATTGCCTGTCGGCAGGGGCATACTTTACCAGCCGTACAAAATAAGATCGGATCGCAAGCCCAGCGAAGAATGAAACAAGAGAAATTAAATTTTATCATTCTGATATAGTGTAAAATTCAATTATAATATAAAATAAATATTTAATAATACAAATAATAATAATAACATAATAATCTAATGATACCAGACCTAATGTAACATAAATAAAATTTAATAAACGAATTTGAACAAAAATATTTTTGTCTTAAAATATGCTTATCCCTTTCTAAAGAAGGCATGTTAACAGTGTTAAATTCGTTTGTATTGAAGCGTTGAAGCCTCTTTTCCGCGATGCTGATTAGTTCTCCTACTTGCCTCACTTCGTATTACGAGAGTAGCTATCAGCATTGAGATGCGTGACAGTTACCGTGGCAGTTATAGTTACTATGACAGCCAAAAGCATCAATGAATTTAATTCTATATTTTGTTATAACAGAAATGAATTTTGAATATTTGAATAATATTCTTGCTGCGTTTATTTCATATACAGTAAGTAACAGTAATCGTTATTAATCGCTGTCAAACGTCACATTTATCGATCGTTGTTAAACGTCACTTTTATTAGAAGCTTAAAGCGCAAAAAAAATATATTAACTCCGAAAAGTATATTAAAGCGTCAAAAAGTAATATTTAAAGTTTTATGCATATATCTAAAGGACCTCGCACTTTTCTTATGGAAAAACACTTTCGGTCGAATCGGCTGAAACTTTTTTAAACTAATAATTAGACCTCCCTGATTAAAAGTCTCCACGGGCGCAATGACCGTGAATGCCTCCTTGAAGGTGTAACAATTGAAAAATCACATAGTATGTATGTACGTTTTCCGCTCTTATAAATCAATATTCTCTTTGACTTTTGCACACACATTAATACTTTATCTCCTACGTACATTTAATAGTCCGCACGCACGCACGCACCAGATGCTATAGTAGAATTAGCCGAGAAAATGTTGCAGCAGGCACATGAACCAAATATTGTGCTAGCTAGAGTGGAGGCAGAAAATCTTCGCAACAAAAGGGGTGATTGGATAAAGTTTAATGAACTTCATGTTCCACTTTTTCCTCGACTAACGCTAGATTATCTTCGAATGTTTACATACGGTACTTATCAGGTGAGATTAGCACCATCTTATATCCAAGATAATGACTTAGAAAATAAAGAAGCCGAGTTTCAATTAGATCAACTAAATGAACCTGGATTTATGAGGGTGCGAATATATTCGCGTTTCAGGAATACAACGCGCCATCAACTGTGGATAGCCTATGTCGAAATGAACGATGAAGAAGATCCAATTATCGGGAGTTATCTGTACCTGCCAATCGGGATCAAGGACTTTAGGTACATGTTCTCACATTACGGCTGTAATCTGGCTTTTACGTTATGCGAGACACCAAGAAAATATACTTTCAATTCGATATCCTTCAATTCGATTATTAGATGAAGTTCTGAATGCGGAAAATGCAGCTAATATGCCTATGATAATCGACCTTATGCATACCTAAATGCAACAAAAAAAATGGTTGGTTGTTATGACCAACCATATAGATAGATTTGGCTGGATTTTGGTCATATCTTGCCTTCACTGGCTGGATCTTGATTACATCTTGCCTTCACTGGCTGGATCTTGGTCACATCTTGCTTTCACTGACTAGATCTTGATTACATCTTGCCTTCACTGGCTGGATCTTGGTCACATCCTGCCTTCACTGGCTGGATCTTGTCGTAAATGGCAGTTGGGTAGTTACTTGTTACTTGTCAGACAAAACTTATCAGCTACCTGAACCAAACATTTAGCTGTCTCAACCAAACGTGTGTGCGTCTGCGTGTGCGAACTATTAAATGTACGTAGGAAATCAAGTGTTAATGTGTGTGCAAAAGTCAAAGAAAATATTGATATATAAGAACGGAAAACATACATACATACTACGTGATTTTCCATACTTTGATCAATTGTTACACCCTCAAGGAGGCGTCCACGGTCATTGCGCCCGTGGAGACTTTTCAGGGAGGTCTAAACTTCAATTTAAAAAAGTTCCAGCCGATTCGACCGAAAGCGTTTTTCCATAAGAAAAGTGCGAGGTCCTTTTTTGGCCAGTTGCACTGAACCCTCCTCCATGAATAATATTTCAGCTTCCATCAGAGTATGGAATTCCATACTCTGGAAATATCAGAGTATGAAACATATTGACCATAGCGGTTTCGCCGGCCCTGGAAGTAATAGTTAAATACTTTAAAATATTGATAATTATATTTGTTATCTTTGTAGTCATTATTCCTTGCACTAAAAATACGTGTATTTTTTAAACAATAGAAGAACAATTTAGCAATGCCAAATGTTTTCAAAAATAGATTTTCTAATTTGTATAAATATCAATTTTTATACTTGGCGCAATTTTTATATCATCACTTGTGTAATGACAAATACAATAAAACTTTTTTATCCACGCGCACAATTGGCACTTTTCTTTCTTGTTTTAAAAAGGTAATTTTTTAATGGTATTAATTTTTACATATGGTATTTTGCAAAATCTACTAATGCCTTTACAAAATCCAATAAAATTTTTAAACCGAATTCTACGAGTTTTTTTACAATAATTGATTCCTTTCGTTATTCTTCGTCTAAAAATATTAAGGTAACGTCATCGAAAAGTGAATACTTCATAAAATATTTCATATTTTATATTAAAAAATGTCATGACAAAATTAAAATATCTCGAAAAGTATTTAACGAAAATATACTTAAATCTAGTGTTTTGGAAAGCTCTTGAGGTAAGCTGTAAGAATATGCAATGAAAAATAGTGGGTTCCACTTAAGAAATTCAAGGTGACCTTGACCTGAAAAGGTCAAATCCATATTTTCATCATACGGCCTCATCGAAACCATGCAATTTTTGTCTGAAACATTTTTTCGAAAATGTGGTCCATTAGGAGATATTGCAGTGGAAACTATAAGATGGGATACCGTATATGGGGTAGACAAAATAAAGCGTTACAAGCTTATATCTTAGAAAATATTAGTTATAGAAAAAAATTTTAAATAAATTACATAGTTTGAAGAGAAACAAGTAATGTTATAAATTAATTTTTTAAAAATTCGATTTTTCAAGATCATATAAAAGGCATCGTTATTTTTTAAAATGAAATTATGAATTTATTTACATAATATAATTCCTCTAGTTATTTTGCATATAAAAGTATTAAAGTAGAATTGTCAAAAAATTGTTATATCAATAGTTTATAAGATATTTTAAACTTTACTTTAGCACATTTTGACATAGAGTGTAAAATATCTTGTAAACCATTGACAACTGGCAACTGTATCTTAATACTTTTATGCGTAAAATAATGAGATGAATCAACTGGTATGAAGAAAACATACAGTTGCTTTTAAAGAAAATATGCAATTTACAATATGTAATTACGTATCTCTTTTGAAAAGCAACCATGTATTTTCACAGATACATACATACATACATACATACATAGATAATTTAAGTAAATTACTTTTTTAATCTCTGTACTTGAAAAAAATATATGAATGTAAACCTTATACAAATAGCTTTAAAATAAATTAATTTATCATTTTTGCTTTCCATATTTTAGCCTCTTTAACCTTTATACATATAATAAAATAATTTTTAAGAGAACTAGAATATTCCTACACGTAATTCTTGCACGTGCCACTCCACTAGATTAATGGTTGTGTTTATACCGTTATTAGCAACATTAAGGCATTGTTACACGTACGTATAATGTGCACAAAATTGCTTGTGTTATCAGATAATTACGAAGTTTTCATGTGACCTTAGCTATATTGTTTCGAAAATAGTGCAACATAATGTTACAGTATAACGTAACTTCTTCTAAATTACTGAAATTTTCCATGATTCAATCCTTATCTATAGAGATAATTGGTATAAACATAGGTTTAATCGAGCGGTGTCGAATCATGCGGTGTCGAATCGAACGGTGTCGAATCGAGCGGTGTCGAATCGTGCGGTGTCGTATCGAGCGGTGTCGAATCGAGCGGTGTCGAATCGTGCGGTGTCGAATCGAGCGGTGTCGAATCGTGCGGTGTCGAATAGAGCGGTGTCGAATCGTTACATGTCCAAATGTGATACGCCCAACTTAAGCTAAGGGAAATTGTACAAAAGGAGAGAGCAAATGGGAAGAGGACGTGGGTAAAATATGGCAGATTTCAAATAGAAAGAACGTGGTGGAAACGGGATGAAATGAGGGAAGAGTTAGTTAGAGAGGAGGGAGGGATGAGAAAGGAAAATAATGAATCGGGGGAATAAAAAAGAAAGGAAAGGGAGGAACGAAAAAAGGTATAGAGAAGGATGGGAAGGGGGATGGAAAGTAAGTTTTTGGAACGTGGCGGGTTTGGAAAGAAAAGACAAAGAGTTTATAAAAAATTTAGGTAAATGGGAAGTAATAATAATGATGGAGACATGGTTGAATGAGAAAGGTTAGGGAAGAGTAAGAAAAAGACTACCAAAAGCATTTAAGTGGGAAATTCAGGAGGCGAAAAGAAAAAATAAGAAAGGTAGAGCGATGGGGAGGTACAGTTACTGGTGTTAAAAAGGATCTAGGAGAGACCGTGGAAAAGATAAAAGAGAGAGAGAAGAAAGAGAGGGAATAAGGGAATTGAATATGAGAATTGGAGACAAAATATGGAATATAATAGGAGTATATGTGAACGGAGATATGAAAGGAAAAATAGAGGATATAAAAGAAAGAATAGATAAGTATGAGGAAGGAGAAATGGTAATAATAGGAGGAGATCTCAACGTGAGGACAGGAATAGAAGGAGGAAGAAATTAGGGAGGGGAGGCAGAAGATGAAGAAAGGAAATCAAAAGATAAAGTAATAAATAAGGAAAGAAAGCTGTTGATTAGAAATTTGGAAGAGATGGATTACTTTATACTAAATGGGAATATAGAGGGGGATGAAGAAGGAGAAATCACGTATGCAGGAGGAAAAAATGGAACTGTGATAGATTATGTGATAATAGACGAGGACCCAAAAGAAAAGATAGAGTGTATGGAGGGGGGAATATGTGGACTCGGATCACTTTTCACTGATAGTGACAACAAAAGAGGAACATGAACAAGAATAAGGAAGAGATGGAAAGAAAAAAGAAAGAAAAAGAAGGAAAGGCAGGAAAAAATGGGAGGAAGAAGAAAAGGAAACATTTAGGAAAGGTATGAAAGAAATGGAAATGGGAGAAGGCAATATAGAGGAAAAGACGAGAAAAATGGAAGAGAAAATAAAAAAGGAGTTAGAGAGAATTATGGAGAAGGACAAAGGCAAGAGTAAGAAAGAGAAGGGATGGGAAGAATGGCTAAAAAGAAAAAGAGAGTTAAGAAAGGAGTTAAGGATGTGGCGAGGGGGAAAATAGGGGAGAACATTACAGGAAAAAGAAATTAGAATATAAAAAATATTGTGAAGAAAAGAAAGAGCAACAGAATAAAAGGTTTGAGGAAGAAGTGGAGAATGCAAGAACGGAGGAGGAAGTGTGAAAAATTGTTAATAGAGAAAGAAAGAGATGGAAGGGGGTAAATGAAGAGATAGAAATGGCAGAATGGAAGAATTACTTTATGGAACTACTAGGGGGAGTAGAAAAGAAGGTAAGAAAGGGAGAAAAGAAAGGAAGAGAAGAGGACGAAGAAGAGGGAATTTCAAGGAAGGAAATAGATAAGGTAATAGAAAATATGAAAGACAAGAAGGCAGCAGGGATAGATGAGATTCCGAATGAGGTATGGAAATACGGAGGAGAGAAAATGAGATTATGGGCATGGAAGATGTGCAATAGAGTATGGAAAGGAGAAGGATGGCCGGAAATATGGAAAGAGGGACTAGTAACTCCTGTCATTGAAAAAGGAAGCGGAGAAGTAGTTCAAGATTATAGGGGAATCACATTGATGTCAACATTATATAAAGTATACACATCAGTGCTAATGGAAAGAGTAAAGAAGGAATTAGAGGAGAAAGAAATAATCCCAGATAATCAAACAGGATTCAGGAAGGGGATGGGGGTAATGGACAATATATGTGTTGAACTACTTGATCAATAAAAGAATAAAGATAAAGAAAACATTGGTTGCAATCTTCGTGAACTTAAAAGCGTGTTTTGATTCGTTAGATAGGAAGATGATAGAGGAAGCGATGGAAAAGAAGGGAATTAGAAAGGGGTTGAGAATAAGGGTGGCAGAGATTTTTAAGGAAACTAAAAGTAGAATAAAGGTAGGAGATAAAGTAGGAGACTGCTTTTGGTTAGCAAGAGGAGTAAGACAAGGTTGTCTGATAAGCCCGATGTTGTTCAACATTCTGATAGCAGATTTGGAGGAAGAAATGAGAAAGAAAAGGTGGGGAGGAATAAAAATAGGAACAGAAAAGATATATACGCTGGCTTATGCGGATGATCTAGTGTTGTTGTCAGAAGATGAAGAGGGGATGGCGGGTTTGATGTCGGGATTGGAAAAAAAACCTAGATAGAAAGAATTTGACATTGACTGTAGATAAAACTAAGGCAATGAGATTTAGAGCAGGGAGAGGGAGGAAAAAGGCATGGATGGCCAGATGAAAGGAAAAAAAGTTGGAAGAAGTAAAAGAGTTTAAATATCTGGGATATACGCTAAGAGAAAATGGAAGTCAAAAGGCACATATAAGAGAGAGAATGAAGAAAGCAGCCGGGGTGATGAAGCAGATTTGGGGAATAGGAAAAAGGAGATTCAAAAAAGACTGGAAAAGAAGGATAAAGTTATTCGACACTTTAGTATGGCCAGTTTTGAGCTATGGCGCAGAGATTTGGGGATGGAAGGAAAGGAAGGAAATAGAAAGAGTACAGGATAGATATATTAGATGGACGTTGGGAGTGGATTGAAGAACTCCGGGATATATGGTAAGGGAAGAAATGCAGAGAGATAAGTTGAGAATGAGAGCAGGAAAAAGGGCATGGAAGTTCGAAGAAAAATTAAAAGCGGGTCAGGGAAGCAGCATAGCTAGGAAATGTTGGTTAGAGATAGAAGACAAAGATAAAAGATTAGAAGTAGGGTCGGAGTGGGAAGAGGAAAGAAAAGAGTTTAGAAAAAGGATGAGAGTAGGGATAGGAAATGTAGAAGGACAAAAGTAAAAAGAATGGGATCACGAGGAAATAGAAAAAAGGAAAGAGAAGAGCAAATAAAGGAAAGATGGGATAAAATCAGAGAGTCAAAATATAATAGATATTATAAAGTAATAAAGACAGAGGGACTACCAAAGTATTTAGAAAAAGGGTGGGGGAAGAAAGACGGAGAAGAATAACAAGATGGAGGTTGGGGATTGAAGTTAGAGGAGTATTGGGAGAGTGAGGAAAAGAAAAAATGTAGAGTGTGTGAATATGAGGAGGAAACGTGGGAGCATGTATGGGATGGATACGTGAGAGGGTTGGAAGATAAAGGAGGTTGGCAAGAAAATGTGATGAGAATAGTAGGAGAGGAGGGTCAGGGAGAAAAGTGGATGAAAGAATGGGAGGAAATCAGGAAACAGAAGGAAAGAATGGAAAAGTAGAAGAGAATAAAGAAATTAGTAGGAGAGTGTGCGTGGGTATACGTGTGTGTGTATATGTGTGAGTGTGCGTGGGTGGGAGAAGAAGGAAACGGAAGTCCTAAATGGCAACTATTGTAAAAAAAAAAGTATTAAGGCGTATCACCGATGTCTCTCGCTCTCGCTCTCACTCGTGATTTCTAATTAACTATCCGGTCTGTACTCGCACTCGCCCGTTGCCACGCGCACTCCTTATTATGTTATTCTAAGCATTAGTATAAGTACTCTAGATTATTAAGTTTGTGAATGTAGGGTTAGGTATTAAGTTAATTTGTTGTAATTTTATTTATTTTTTTTATGTCAAAAATAGATTAAGTGTTATGTAAAGTTTATGCAAAACGGAAGTTCATGTAAACCCTTAGGGGAAACATTAATAAAGAATGATTGAATGAATGATTTATTAAACCTCAGTTAGTACACCGGGTCTGGCAGAGCCGAGCGTATTTTTCATTCAAGGAGTTGTAGTTCTGAAATATGATACGGTACGGGGTAGATCAAGTGGAGGGAAAAACCTATGACCCCCCCTTTACTATTCAATGGTTTAAGCAGGCATAGTCTGGTCGTAACTGCCCAGCTAGAAAAAATAAAAGGTTTTGTCCTGGTATCTCTGTAGACCCAGTCTAACAACAACGTCAGAAAAAGTGCTGTTGAACTGAAAGGTAAATATTGTTATAAATTATTATTTACACATATAAAATAACAGCGATAGTGTTTTTACTGAATTTTACATGAAAAAAGTGTGATAATAATGCCATAAAATTTTTAAAAATTAAAAAATTTTTTAATTTAAAAATATTTTTTCAAATAAATTTTCTTATTTTTGTATTAATATTTTGTGTATTATTATGTTTGTATACGTTATATATAAGGATAAGGCGCCTTATACGTAAAAAACTGTATTGAAATTTACTGATTTCATTTGACAAAAAAAAATACTTTTTTAAACAAATCATGAAACGATCTCCAGATCCTTAAAGTACAACTCTACAAGATCCATTTGTCACCTATAAAATGTGTTTATCTTATTTTAAAGCAAAGATACAGGCGTTCGAACCGAAGACAATTTTTTCAAAAAGTACGTTGACGTTTTTAAAAATATTTTAAAATCGAATTAATTTTGTATATTCTAGATAAAATACTCATTTTCCTGAGATTGTGAATTTTTATTTTAAAATAATTAATTTTGGTTGTTTTGACTCCGAGATATGAGCGATTGAAAATTGATCGGGTAATGCAGACCCAGTCTAATAACAATGATAAATTTTGATAATATTGTTGCGCTTGCGGCACTCGCGGTTTCACTCCCGAACGCTCGTGGGATCGCGCTCGCGATAAGAAAAGAACATAAGGATTAAAGAAGAAAGGTAACTTTATTATGAACGAGAACGATAACAGAGTTTCGGGGAAAAGAGCTTTAACTCGCGCGACAAGCCTTTGCCAGACGGTGACAAGCACTAATCTGTCAATCTTCAAAGTTGTTCTTGACAACGGCTCGACGCGGCTGATCGATGATATCGATCAGACCGCCAGCTGACTCGCGCGGCCGAGGAATATCCCGGACGGCACGCGCAACAATATAATAACTGAGGGTTAAGTATTCGGATTCAGTGATGAATAAGACAACAATAAAATAGGCTTAAATATCGAAGGTAATAAAAAAACCCATAATAATAACACAATTTAATAATACAAAAAAAATCTTGTATGTTTCAGATTATATGATAAAGAGTTTTGAAAATATGTTACATTATCCATTATTTCATATTGTAACCATTAAAAAGTGCAAAGTTGATCACTTCTACAAGTGTTATCATTATATTAAATATTTCCTGCAGAAGGAATAGGGTTCAAGCCTAAATTATTGCGGTAGAGATGATGATGGCTTTGAAATATCGTTTGGGGGAAATTGCGGTTTGAATATTGGAATGTTTAACAAGAACAAAAGATCTTCAGAAAAAGGATACTCTGACAAACATGACAAATTTTTTACAATGAATAATCTCAAAAATTCTCTTAAGTTTAGTTTTGCTTTAATTAATTCATATAAATATATACTTTAGAATATAAAGA
>VBVQ01006218.1:0-10041 GCA_011636635.1 Tetramorium simillimum | reverse complement strand
ATATATATATATATATATAAAATATATATATATATATATATAAATTTTTATGAAGAAATGCGCTTAAAAGAATTGATCAAAATTAAAATTAAGATTTAAATTAAAAGAAATTGATTTTAATATGTAATATCAGTTAGTAGTTAATAGGACTTTTAATTATATTTTGATATTGCAATTTGAGATATTGAATATCGAGTAAATATATGCAGATATCTAATGTAATAATTAATTTTATCATGGGGATTACTAAAATACATACATTAATTCGCGTTTTGACGTTGAACGCATGCATATTTATCTGACAGAAACGTATCTTTGAAAGCATTGAAACGCGTATCGTTTTACGTTCTTTTAAAGTGTCTGCAAAGCGTTTAATCATTGCGAACTAATGCGGGTTCTCTAAAAGAATCGCCACGCGCGATGTGCTTTTTATAAAATATATTTGTGCATTTCGAATTGTCGGAATAGAATCTATGCTTGAGTGAGTAACATTCGCATGAACAAATGCGTAAACGTTCCACGCTAGTCTTTTATTAATTAAGAAGTTGCTTTGGAAAATCGGTTTGTCAAGGTAGAGATGAAGAAGGAGTTTTTGAAATAGGTTCGCCTCGGCTTTGAAAGGAGACTTTTCTGAAGGATGTCGCGCAAGGGATCGGGACAGAGCGTAAAATTAATCTTACGTTACTCGGATAACGTATATTAAATATAGTCCTCGAGAGAACTTCTTTTCGATTAAATCGTCTCCGGGCTTTTCACAGAAAAGTGCAGCTATCTATTACCGCCATTGTTCGTTACACCAACGATATCGTAAATACCGCGATGCGATACTATTCTTTAATTGGTTTACAATTAGCCATAAATTCTTCTTTTCTTCATATTGATTACGTTGTTTGACTTTTTGCAGATAATATCTGCACATGAATTCTTTATACGTATATAATCCGTACTTATATAGAGCCTCATAATAATATAATTAAAAAATTTCTTTTTTAAATTTTATTAAATTTTTATATTTACCTCGACATTAAGTTAATCTTCTTTTAATTCTTTATTGAGTATTGATTTTAAATATTCCTCTTTCATATAAATGGATACTTTTGGAATTTTTCCTACATCGAAGAAATGTTAATTATTACGTTATATGCAACAATGCAATGGCAAAACTATTGCATAACAACCAATAATTTCAAAATATGTGAATGCGCTCTAACGTGGTATTATTATTAATTTAATCTACATTATTTCATAAATTTATTATAATACTATGCATTTGGTTTCATCGAGATCGATTTCCTTTATGACCTCCATACTGGCAGCAAACATCACGCGCGCTAGGCATTCCGTGTGGATGATGTAATTGTTCATTCAATTTAATTTTAATATCCTGGTTAATATGGCAAGTTTGTTAGATGTGAATAAATACGATAGGAGATGCGCTACGTAATTAAGCTCTTTATGCTGAAAATACATAGATCTGATCTCGATTAAATATTCTTTCGTGCAGATATCTGATGGGCGATTTCGGCGCCTCATTTAATTAATCAATTAATTTATTGCTGGCGACGCTGTTTGCCAATATGATTGACGACACGACGACGCGCACTCGCGCTCGTGCGCCGGAATCTTTTCTGGGTGCGATATTAGGTGACCCGTAAATTTCCTTCGGGGATCGCTGCTGGAACATTTCCATCGGCAAAGTACAAATCGCAAAAAACCTCAACATTGGTAACGTAATTGGCTGTCGAATCGCTTCGCCGAGGGCCGAAGATTTATGCGTACTTTTTATTCAGAGTCGCGTTTCTCCCGGCGGCGATGAGGATTCGCCTCTGAATTGAGACTTTTCCACGGAAATTACAATCGCAATTAGGGTCTAATATGCATAGATTGAAATTCGATCGCGATTGGGGTAGGACCTGCCAATGAGAATATGGAGCGACTGTACGATTTCACGATTACATATTTCTTTATTATCGTTTTGTTACTCTGATCGTTGTAATAACAAACGTAGAGTCTCGTAAACAAATTTTGCTAATGAGAAATTAATTTTAAATTAGCTTATCAGATCGAACGGAATATTAATATAAGACCATTGTGCATTAAATCACCGTGATCTCATATACTTAGGTATTTCTACGTTTATTAACATAACAAAATTAATATTTTGCATAATTAAGAAAGAAAATGGTACATATTTGACTTTTTCGTTCACAAAGATTTCTTTTAACAACTGTTGTATTTAATAATTATTATGGTTTATATTATACTTCAATTTTTTTTTCTTTTCTTGTGTCATAATAGTAATGTCACATCAACAGTGTCGTTAATAATAATCTTTTCTTTTTTTATCTTATGTCAAATGTCTGTTTTATTGTTACATTTTATTATTACATGTTATTGGTGCTTTCACGTAAGTGCCGTTATTACCGGTACGCTGATATAAAGTATAACATGCAGTAGACGCGTATATACCCGGTATCCGCTGAACTATTCCCATTGTGATGCAAAGCACCTTCGAGCGAATCTCCTCACATTCGATCCTAACGACTCTGCGTAATATGCGGCGCGGTAATTAAGAGTTTTTTTTTGCTTGCCGTAAAATCACCCTAGCACAGAGAAAGTCACGGACCGCACCACGAGCGGAACTCTGATGATGATGGGGGTGGAATCGTAAGGTGGAATGGATTGCGGAGTGTGAGTGAGGAGCGACCGCAAAAGGAAACGATCTCGGTAAAGAAAATAAAAAACAAAAGGGCGTCTCCTCAGCTACATTTTTGATGTTGCGATCGATCAAACAGGCAAAATAATGATTCGGTACCCTCGGCACGAAAAGTCCTCGCACTCCTTTGAAAGTATTTCGGGGAGCAACTCGAAGAACGTCGCTGTCGCGCGATTGATTTCGATTCCGAGAGAAATTTGATGGATTGCTCCATCGGTGGGATTTCTTACGCTACGTCGAACATATTCAAATTTCACAGAGCACTCTGAACGTTTTGTTAGTCTCCATGCGATACTCGACTCGTAGCGAAAGCTTTTAACAGTCTCGTTCGACGTTAAGCAAAATAAAACACGAAATAAAAGAGATAATATCGTGCCTCTATAATACCCGTATGTACGTGATTTTGTTTCAGTTCTGAGATCTAACAATAAGTGCATTGACGAAGGGACACGTATGTACACATACGTGTGCACGCGCGCAAACGCAAGAGCTGTCGAGCAAGACATTTTCCTTATACCTTACTACTCTTTTCCCTGCTCACTTTTCACAAAGAAATGACATGGCAAAGAGATGCTTCACATGAAACTCTCGCCTTGCCGTCGAAGATACCGTGAGACGAACACGGCGGATTTTTTTTTCCATCACACTCCTTCTTGCTCAAGATATGGAAGTCACATCGGACCTTTTACCGGCGACGTCGCATAAAAGAGCGCCACTTCAATCAACAGTTTTCGCGATATTACTCCCTAAAATTCCATTCTGGAAACTTGACTCACTTATTAAATTTTAAATTGTACTAGATTTTATTTAACGCATCCATCCGTTTTAGAGCTGCACGCGCGCGCAAAATACTTTTCGTCAGATCATAGACGAAATGAAGTCTTAGACGGCGAAAGGGAGAAGCTTGTTCCAGTTCCAATTAGAGTTTATTAGCTTTACGATATCCCTTGCGAGACGTATAATTAGAGTAAAAAGTATCAATTTTACTTTGCACATCACGAGACAATCTTAATGAGCTTTTTTACTATGTTCTTTCTGCTACGAGAAAGTTATCGTAATATTCTGGCTCTCGAAATTAGCGCAAGCTTTTTTATTAACGATCTAATTTACCATGCTCGGCGTGGTTTTTAATTTATGTTAAAAATTTATACGCGCCCACGCACAAACTTTATTAATTATGTTAACTTTTATACCTGATTTTAACAGCAATATTTTATTGGAAAAAAGAAACAACTTGTTCGTTATTTATTTTTTTCTGTAATTCTCTTTGTTTAGGGCTTCCTTCTATATTTATTACGGAAATGTATTTTTGAAGAAAATTTACATGGTTGTTTAAATTAATTACATAAAATATCGAACATTATTTTGTCATTTAAATCAAACTAATATTAATAATAATTTATACGCACATAATTATAGTTATTTGTAAAATTTGAAACAAAAAACTCTATGTTTTTAGATTCTGTTGTTTATTGAATTCTTTAATATTAACGGATAAAAAATACTGAATTAAAGAAATTAAAAGATTAAAGAGTTTTTATATAAATAATAAATAGCATTTCGGAAATATATTTTTTTTATATTAATGTTGGTAATTTAATACGGTTATTAACGATGATATTTATGTTCAAGTAATTTCATTTCAAGCGAATGGACGCAATGGCAGAGTATCATGCTGATTGAAACAATGGAAACCAAGAGTGGCGTATTAAACGGCCAAGAGAAATAGGAGAATGGAGCATAAATTCACTGGCGAAACATGTCGGACATGGGATGCAATACTTGTTTGTTGCATCCTACGCGGGCCGGATATAGCGTTGCGTTTGCTCGTACGTTCGTTTTCCAGAACGATCAATTGGTTGCAATTGAAACGCGATATTTGTTCTCCAATTGGACTAATACTTTTTATTTTTGCTACTGGTATTTTTGTTCTATACAACACTAAAAGGAAAGAAACTGTCTTAGGCGCAGTTTTTGCAAAAAAATAAATCTTAAAAATAATATAAAAATTTCCATGAGAGAAAATGTTTATTGAAAAAAACATTGTAAAACTATATCGAGTTTTTGATTCTTTTCTTGTATTTTTTTAACTCTTTAAAATTACCAAATTTGTTGCAATGCATATAATTTTTGTGGAATATTTCTCGAGTTTAGGAATTAAAATTATAGCATGACTAAATTTAAGAAAATTTTTTTAAAAATTTAATATGATTTCATGTTTTATTATAATCCTTTATTATAATTTATGATAAAGTCAATATATGACAATGTCAATCAAACATATTAGATGAGGTTTTAACGTCCTCTGAGGTACATGGAATATTATACTTATGATTTGCCACCCTCGCGACATAAAACTTTAGACAGTCAGACAGACAGCGCTCGCTTCCAGAGCGAGTACGTTGCGACTACCACAAATGAAAATATTTTATACGTCGCGATAAGGTAACGACTCTCTTTCGGGGTTTTCCAGTCAAGACTAACGAAGTTCTCCGACAGTCCGGAAAATCGAGTGCCTGAACTGCTTCGTCTTTTATCGACCTGAATTCGCGTCGTCGGATTGAAACTCAGAAAGAAACAGCGCAGACCTGTGAGGACTGCGAAACTTGCTCAGTTGAACGTCTCCAGGACTAATGATTCCCCCATGCACTTCGATTGCTTTCGTTATTTCGTTTCAACGGTAACAAAATACTTACTTTGCTTTCGATTTCATTTTGCCGCATTGGTAAAATACTTTCGCGTTCCTGCACTTTGAGCTGTGAACTTGCGGGCAGCTCTCTCTTCTTAAATTCTTCTTTATTAACAATTTGTTGTCACGGTTGAAGGAATCGTTAGTAGAAAGACCATTGGATTTATTTAAGAGAGCAGTCGTATTTACAGCTTATTATTTGCAGCTTATTTACATATTCACAGAAATTAATATTTTATGGTTATTTGAGAATAAACATATAATTCAAATTAATTACTTTTAATTCTTGCTACTAAATGTAATTTAAATACCATCAATTAAACTTAAGATTTCTACAATCTTTATATTTTCCGAATCTCAATTTGTACCAACTATACGATTATAGTTATATTTTCATAAAAAAGAATTTCTAATCAGGTCAATATCTGTGGAAAGTGAAAATCTGTCATTGCTATAATACAATTAATATACCGTTCGACGAAATTTTTCTTTCGCTAACTTTCCTTTCATACACTTTTAGAATATTTTTGCATTAAAGTAAATTTACGATACTTTATTATACATATTTAATTATAGTCACTTTCATTGGTTCATTGATGACTAGATATTCAATCTTGCAACAAACATATTAAAAAGTTACATTTATATCTGAGAAAAATTAAAATAGTGTTTTAATTAATCAAAGCGTTGCAAGAAAAAAATCGCGATTCTTTAAATTAGATTGTATTTCGACTTATCTTCAGACAGTTCCGAATTCGTCATCTGTTTTTGCGAGTATGCGTGCTTTCCGGTTGAACATTTTTTGATTAATTATCCGAGAAGATCGCGTGGGAAGCGCGGTCTGTTATCTAAATTATCCCTCCCCTGACGAACCACTGGCAAACGACGTGAACTATAGCAGTAGGAGCGGGAAAGTGCGAACGATTTCCGTTCCTGCTGTGGAAACCGCGCTATTGTTTCACTAAGTTGCCAGAAACTCGCCTGCTACTTCCCTCGCAGTCTCACTCACCCTTTTCTTCCCGTCTCAAAACGTATTTTCGGGAGAAGAATTCCGAATCCTGGAAGCGAGATGAGTTTATCGGGTGAGGCCGCAGAGTGTTGCGAGCTCAACTTCCGAAAATAGGATTTAGTTCTCTCTTTCTCTCTCTCTCTCTCTCTCTCTCTTCCTCTTTCCGATAAACGGACAATCTGATACTGATATATACACAGTCTGTCTAGAAACTTTTCCTCCCTCCATAGGATTTTTGGTCAATGCGAAGTCGATTTTTCTTTAAAGTATCGAGAAACGAATACTTCATAAAATATAAATGATTAAAACACATACGAGTATATATTTTTTATTAATATTGTATATTCTGTGAACATGTATCTAATTAAAAAATTAAATCTTTTTAATACTTTTAGTTATGTTTTAATATATCATACTTTTATTATGTATAAATATTTTAATCTGACATATTAAAGATAGTACAAATATTATTTAGACGAAATGATGAAGACTAATATTTTCAAGTATAAGTGATATTATTAAAATTTATCAAATGGGAGACACGTTACATGATCTGCGCAGAGTGTATGTACACTTGAAGGATTTACAGCGAGGCAACATACGAATCTGAATTTATGTCAACGATGGCAGCGTGCCTCGACGTCGTGCATCTATGCTAGAAGCAAAGTCCGCTCGTGCGGCTTATCTGATTCCATTAAATACAGTAGAAATATTGCACTTACGAAATATTTGATTTCAATTTAAGTGGTTTTTATTATTATGTATTTTTAATAAGATATTTATATGCTTGAATAATATCTTTCCGGAATTTCAATAAATTATTTTTTTGTTTAAAGGATTAAGGATACTGTAATATGTAAAGATAAATATAATTAATATTAACACATATGCATTTTTACACATTTTTTTAGATTCCTATTATTACATACCTATAAATTTGAAAATGTTTCTTCATGTTCGTGACATATGTTTTATATTTTCTTTTGAAACAAATTGTTGTTAGAATTATTTTTTACCATATTTATCATGTTTCTCATCTTTATCGTACTTATCATCTTTATCATCTTTATCGTTCTTATCATGTTTATTATCTTTATCGTATTTATCGTATTTATCATATTTGTCATATTTATGGTATTTATCATATTTGTCATGTTTACCATACCAAGGTTTACCATACCAAGGTTTACCATACCAAGGTCCACCATGCCCATGTCCACCATGCCAAGGTCCACCATGCCAAGGTCCACCATGCCAAGGTCCACCATGCCCATGTCCATCATTCCCATGTCCACCATGCTCATGTCCACCATCCCCATGTCCACCATCCCCATGTCCATGATCAGGTTTATTATGATCATCGTTGCAAGAAGCAAAACAATTTGTTTCCTTCCGTATTTCCTCCATGTCTATGGTAAGGACACGCATGTTTGTCTCGTTTATATTGTACGTATCAGTCATGACACGTTGAAATCTATTTGTTAAAATTATCAATGTTTTTCCATAATTTATAACTTTCATTCCACTTGCAAATTGCAATTGTTCAGAATCTTGTGCGATAAGCTCCTAAAAATTGATAATTTATTTTATTAAGAATTAAGATTGTACCAACAATTGTTATCAAGAAACAAAGTGACGTTAATAAAGTACCTATCAACATTCGAATAATTTGTTATTGACTATATAAATAAATTGTGTTAGATATCTTACCGTGTCGGTAGAATTAAATTCTTTAGTAGCATCTTGGCATAAAATAGATGTTTCTGGAATATTACTAAAAAATATTGCACATTGCTCGGATGCTATCGGTGCCGTTTGGCCAGATAACGTACCCGCCAATTGAGTTAATTTATCAGCCTCGCTTTCAGTTATTTTTGAACATTCTGAAGAGTCTTTATTACACATATCCATCTTATATATATCATTTCCCCCCAAAGGAGAATAGAACAATTCTGAAAAATTTGCAATGGAGATATTAACTGCAAAAACTAAAATAGTTTGGCTTTAATTACTTGCAAAGTTTTTGTATTTTTACTGATAATCAAATGTACATATGTAAAACTATAGATAAGAAAAGAAAAAACAAATGGAAACGATACTACTCGAGCGTCAGCATAAAGAGGGATTTAAAAGTTTTAACGTGTCATATATGATGCATTGGGTTCATATAATAATTGAAATAATTTTTTTCGTATTAAAAAAATTAATGCTTACTTTTATGAATAATTGTTAAGCCAAGAATACCGTCCTCCAAATGAAAACTCTGGTTTTCTATAGTGAAATCGGAATTAGTCGGTTTCATGAAATTAGATTCGATTCTGCAGAATTGTGGATCTGACTTTTCGTTGTATATCGCCAAACCGTAGCCTTCAATGTCGGCCATAAACACCTGTATACATATGTACGTATATTAATTAATGTAATATGTTTGTTAATTAATATAATAGATGCGTCTCAATTTAAATAATAAGATATAATTCGTATTAAAACGAGTATAGAACAAAAATGTATTGCAAAATAAAGTTTGAGAAAAATACTTACAGTTGCATCATTTATATTATCACAATTTCGAACATAAGCAAGTGGCGTCACGAGCAATCCAGTGCCATTTGCGTTGCTTGCGATGTTAGGTGGAATAATAATACGTTCAACGAGCATATCAGTTTCTAAATTGAAAATCAACAATTTCGGAGAACATACTGCATCTTCTCCGATTTTGCCACAATCCAAAACGAAAAGATAATTGCATTTGATCTAACGCAAAAATGAGATATGCACAATATTTAATAATATTAATTATTTATAGTTATATTAATTTTCACAATAGCTGTATATCGTTTTAAAAAAATACTTACGGATACCCGGTACACACTTATTATACCATTACAGTCATTTTCGTTATACCATGACCAATTTGGATACGGATCCAAAAGTGGACCTCCTGGTCCTAGTACATTAGACACTGTCATCAGACTAGCTGGTACTCCCTCATCTCTTACCGCAGTAACGAACATTCTACCATCTACAAAAATTTTGTTCGTGAAAAACTGCAAGCTATTAAAACATGCTCTGCTGGCAAATACATTATAATTCTATTATAACAGTGATACTATATTTATTCTTCTACCTACTCTAACATCAAAATATATTTAATGGAACGTTAATCATAATAACATTGAACTCTACGTTAATAAATTACTTTTATTAACGTACAGATATTCACATTTTAATAAAACTAATGTAAAATTATATTTTTATTTTAATATAAAATTATATACATTAAAATTCAATTAGCTAATTGTTCAAATAGAATCAGCTTACCTCGTGTCGTATCTACATCGTATAAAACACATTTTTCAGGGTCATATTTGCCAGAACTAATCGCCTCCTCTCTCTGGTTGTCACTGTCCCAAAGAAAATCAACATATTTCCAACTGTATACTAACTCCAGATTAGCACCAAAGATTACAGTTGCGGTCGTCAGAAATAATATAACTAATAGAGGATACCTCATTTTCAGGGTAACGGATAATTGATATTGCACACAATAAAATAATGTAACTGCGCTCTACCAATAGATACGTATTTCGTAAGTAAGAATCTACTAATGATAGCTCGCATTATATT
>VBVQ01006217.1:0-10023 GCA_011636635.1 Tetramorium simillimum | reverse complement strand
GCCGCCCCCGTTCGCCGCCCGCCCGCGCCCGCGTGCGCTCGGGCATTACGACGGAATGCGCGGTATGCGGGCCGACCGCCGCGCCGCGTCGGCAGGATCGCCAGGCTCGGCCCCGCAGCCTTGTAAATACGCCAGCGCAGCGTTGTCGTAGCGAGTGGGGATTTCTCCGCGCACGCCCAGTCGCGTCAGGTCCACCCTAAGTGGCGCGTGTATTTCACGGAAATGTATGGTATCTTTAGGCCCGTTGTGGAAGAAAATGAAAAACGAGAAAAACATGACAGACTCGGTTAAATTATATATAGATTGCATGATTGCGATGATTAACAAAATTTACGAATTCCTTGCGCCCGTCGACATCGACGTCGCGTATGTTTGGACGAATAAGGGAAATTACAGAAAACTTTATTAAAATATTCGAAAAATACGAAACTATAAATATATAATTGCAGATTTATAATGTAAATATAATTAAAATGTTATAATATGTAGTATATAAAACGATTATAATTGTTGTAGTATGTAATGTATAATACAATTTAATTCTTGCTGTGAATAATTTTAACTTACATCTATACATAGTTTTATTTGTATATATAAGAGGAAGAAGTATATATTATAAAAGAAGTTACAATAAATTAATATACCGTATATATGTTATTAATATATTAATATAAATTGTCAGAGAAATATTAAAATATGTCTGGGCTCTAACAGCACCTAAGTACGAGTCTGTTGGGGCAATCACGTGGTTCTGTCAGCACGTTGTACGTGTGTAGTTCTGTCAGCAGTGTAACAATTGTTCGTGTCATAATTTTCTCCCAAGATCGTTGACGCAAAATAAAGTGAAATTAATATGCTTTTTTGTACAAATTTATCGATGACATGTCTAAGTAAAAATAAATTTTGCAGTAATTATTTCAACTTTGTATGTTTTATTTATTTTTAAATCTCTTGTGTAATAGTTTGGTTAACTTGTATTTCTGCTTTTTATAGAGAGATTCTATCGGTAATGCGATAAGGACATTGTGTAAAATGAGTTTAGACAATTATAACGATTATGACAGTGACGATAATAGGCCCAAAACACCACTGGAGGAAGATTGTTGCGGTAGTGGCTGCACGCCATGTATCTTTGACGTTCACAAAACTATGCTAAAAGAATGGGAAAATAGAAAGACGCGGACGAACGTTAAAATAACCGGCAATTTATTATCGCTTTTATCATACAAAACATTTGTCATTACAAATATATCCGATATAGCAAAAGATTATATTTTAATTTGTTTAGAATATCCAGGTATTATAGTTTTATCAAATCAATAATAAATATAATTGCGTAAAATGTACTGCAAATAATTAACAGAAAGTGCGAATAGTCTATTGCAGAATCTAAAGAAAATTGTATCTAAAATTTCTTATTAAAAGATAAATGATATATAATATCTTAAAAAATAAATGATATATTTAAAAAATAATAGAACATATCGCGTTAAAAAAAAATATTTTGTTACATAGAATGCAAAATAGAAAACAATGTTAGTTTGCATCTCACACCTGGCCAATATGTCATGCTACATTCTTGGAGTAAATCTCGACCGTATACCCCTATTACTTGGACATATAAAAGTTTAGTTTTCTTGGTAAAATTATATAAACATGGTGAATTCAGTTTACTTCTGAAAAATGCACCATGTGGTAGTTCAATTGACATCAGAGGTCCTTACGGAGATTTTAAGTATGAAAGAAACAGGTGCGTAACATGAGGTTAACTAAAAATAAAATTTTTTCATCAATCAATGCATTGTTATGATAGTTTTCAGCAAATCGTCATGTTCAGCATCGGCTCGGGGATAGCAGCGCTTTATCCCGTGGCTAAAGCAATCGTTGACGATGAAACGGAATTGACGAGAGTACATCTTGTTGCAGGATTTAGATCGGTAGAGCATGTGCCTTTGAAAAAAGAGTTAAAGCATCTAGTGGATTATTGGAATTTCAAATGTACATTACAACTGTCCCAAATAAACGGTATGTGACATTGGACTAAACATTACAGGAATAATCTAAAAAGTTAAAATTAATGAGTAGCAAGGAAGTGGAAATGAAGTTGTATTCGGCCATATCTATGGCAATAATTTAATTATAAATAAGCGATTAGAATCGCGATATTAAAGCTTTGTTAATTATACGAGCAGTTAAATATACTTAATTACTTTTTTAAATGGTTGTTTCAGGTAAGACAGTCAATCTTCATGGTTTTAATATAAATTCTGGTCGTTTCAGCAAAGCACTCGTTGCTGATTACCTTCAATCTAATGATACAGAGACAACATTAATTTTAATATGTGGAACCTCAGAATTCAATCAGTCCATGAAAGAATGGCTTCAAGAAATGAAATATGTACACGTATATATATTTGAATGAAAAAAATATATATTTTAAGAATCACACAATATCACCTTTAGCATACAACAGAACAGGAAATACTTTCCTTACAATGTGGACAATTTCCATAGATATGGCGGAATACAACTTCATTTCCAGCGTTCATTTGTAACCACTGTTATAAAAAAAAGAATTAATTTTATTGAAGTATAGTTTATGTTAATATTTTAAATCAAGTGGAATATGACTAGTGGAATTCTACTAGTACTTTTTTTAAAAGTGTCTCTGCGTCTTATCTTTCTGGTTTGTGTTTTTTTGAAATACACAATTGTGATATTTTACATAAAGCATCTTATTATGTACGTTATCTCTGACATACCTTCGACAAACATGTTGAATGGAAATGTTTCATACATTTTTCGTTATTACATATTTTATCCGACAATTCATTGGTATCTGGTGATTTATCAGAGAAACATATACCGCAATCCCGATTGCCAATAATGCCTTTCACGTCATCCAAACTGTCCTGCTGTTCGGGAAATTCATACATATTTAACAACATCCTGAGATTTTCTAAAATATTACAATCCTTATTCCAGTTCTGTAAAAAGATATAGCAATGTTTAAGTTATACATAAGCAAATCACTATTATAATTTATGTTAAGCATATGGAACATACATGAATATTTTTGGAAACATCATCCTTCTGTTTTTTCACTTCATTGTCACTACCTAAGAACTCAATTAATGGACAAGCAGTAGGATTCAATGGATCTATTGTAATTGTCACAGATATAGCTTGGGACAAATGAATGCGTCTATACATGTGACTTTTGTTTGGTTCCGGTGGATCAATTACCCAACAATTACTGACAACAAGATATTTCATATTAGAACATTCCAATATAGCAATAACTTAATAAATTATTTAGGCTGACTGAAAAGTATATTATTTTCAAAATCTTTTCAGAAATTTATTTTCTTTTGTAAGTGCAATGAATAACAATATTACTTACTCATCAATTTCTTTTAATTGTTCCCATGCGTTTTCTAATATTTCCACTTGCCATTTGAACTTTGTCATTGCAACACTTAAATTAATTAAATTCCTCTCAAAGCCTTCCAACTTTGGAATATCAGAAGATACTACTTTCCAAGGAATTCCAACATCGTTACATCTTTCTAATGTAAGAGATATTCCTCTCAAGGACAGTGTGATAGTATTCAGATTCTGTTTGCATGATAACTGGACATCCTTTAATAACACAAATATTTTATTGTCAACATTGACGTCAGGTGAGAATGTACAGAAAAATACTGCTTGTAAATTTACTTACAGATGGATTTTGAAGCGCCGCTTTCACATCTTGTAGAAGATCTCTCGTAGATTGAAAATCGGTCGTACGAATCTTACTCTCTGTATTAGGCATGTATTTACCCTATTTGCAAAATGTATAAACATGATATAATTGTCAAAGAGTAGCAAACCAATATCCTGTACTTACAATGAGTGTTTGCAAATGTGTCAAGAATGACACTACTGTTTGTGCAGAGTTCAGAGACTCCTTGACATTCTTACTGAATTCTTTGTCCCGCAGAAAAGCAATTTGCCTGCCAAAGAGAATTTCGGCATTCTCAAATGATGGATAATTGGGCATAACTAATTTCAACTTTACTCTAGAACATTGGGTATTGCCAACAGTGTACAAGGAATGCGAGATAATCAGAAAGCCTGTCCAAGTGACAGGCGATTTTGAGACAAGTATCATCTCCGGATGCCAATCCAAGATTGTTTCGATTGGTTCGCAATTATAATTACGTCCTGTTGCCATTGTCAGCAGTTGATTTATTGAAATTAATGTAACTGTTCAACTACAGAGAATCCCCTCTGTCGTTCTTTATAGTTTCTTCACGTTCTGGCAAACAATTGGTTATCAAAATGCAAAATCTGAAAAGAAAATCATGCAATAATATAATAGTAATAAAAATTTAAAGCTACGTTCGTCTTGATACTCAGGTTCAGGTTCAGGTAAATAAATTGGTTCCCAGCTCCTAGAGGGTACAAAGCTGATACGACTATTAATAATAAATAAAAACGTAGGTTAATAGATGAAACAAAATTTGTAGAAGAAAACAAAGATTATTATGTGAAACAATAGCTTAAAGTTGCATCAGCAACCCTCAAAAAATTCTTTCTTGAGACGAAATATTTCCGAACACGTTCGCTACTTAAATATGAACAACACGTGCTATCGGCCACGTAAGACAGAAACCTAAGAGCGGCTATTCCGACCTTTTTCCGTCTTGATACTCAGGTTCAGGTAAATTCTTTGGTAGAGTCACAACGATATCAGCTGATGAGTCGTCGACTGCTATGACTAATGCTGTGTTCGGTTTTTTTTCCGTCCCGTTGTAACTTCGCGCGAGAAACGGGTGCCGTCGAGCCCAATGATTGGTCAAATCGTTGTCGAATCGATATCGATTCGATATCGATTTGACCGACTATTTCTCATTGGAGCACGATGCTTGCAATATATACTCGTCGCTTCGTCGACGATTAATTAAATATTATTAATTATTACAAAGAATAATTACTGCAAGGTTGATATGGAATTAAATTTTAATATTGCATGTATAGTAGATAATACGCGAACTCATTACGAATGTAAAAATATTTTATTTAAAATTCTATTATTAATAAATATCTCAATCGATTATTTTATTTGTTTCTGCACGTCGGTTATTTACATTTTATGTTTTCAACTTAATATTTTAATTTCTTATAAATTACACTTTTTTTAATAAACTATAAAACACCAAAAAGTAAGACGGTCTTAAAATAAGAACTAATTATGAATACGGGCCTAATAAATTTCATTCTCTAACGAAAGTCTTTCTTCCAATGAGATTCTGGACAGATTTGATATCCAATAGAAGAATTGATTTCCTAGGGATAAAAGGCTGATTCTCTCTGTCATCAAATATCGCGAACTAGGCTGTGAAGGTTAATAAAGTGAATTTCGGGACGCAGTCAATTGTACGTAACTATAGATTTTCAGCATTTTTAGCACTATGAATTTTGGAACACAGCCGAAGGATCCACGCAAGCGTCGTAGATTCGCGGTTTCAGATCAACCTAACCTAACGATATACACAACAAGTACGTAGGTGTATGGACGCTGATACCGCCAGACCGACTTTCAGAGTTTTTAACCGACTCGAACGAGCTTAGTCTCGATTTTGCGAGCGAGATGGGCCGACGTAAGAGCAAACGGAAACCGCCGAGCAAGAAGAAGGCCATTCAACCGTTGGATACGCAGTTCAATTGTCCGTTCTGCAATCACGAGAAGTCGTGCGAGGTTAAGATGTAGGTGTATGTGTTTGTTCGACACAAACATCAAGCCACTATAGTATAATTATCTTTTTTCTTTCATATTGATATAGTTCCTTCAATCTCATATTCGATTAAGATAATAAGTCTACCAATGTCTTAGACGTTAGTTTATTGTTCTCTCAAAACAAATTATAATTATAACCTTTCCACTCAAAATTTTTGACTGTTTGATCAATTTGTAATGAATTACTGCGAATCTGAAATTCATCGATATACACTAAAGCTCTTATGGAGCTTTGTGTTGCTCTAAAATCAAGTTGTGTGTCTATTTTTACCAATATAAATTAACTTTAATTTTTTAAATTTTAGAAAAAGATAAATAAGTTAAATCGAGTTAACGAAAAAATTAATGTAAATGAACATTAATAAACTTGCACAAAGTAGCATTTAACTATTAGTTTTTTAGGTTTATCGGCTTGGCTCCGCACAGCTAAGCTGATTTCTTAAATTATAGATAAATTTATTAAAAATTTAAGAAGGAACTTATGATAAATTTGATGTAGCAAATTTGATAAATTAATCAACTTATATTTTCTTCCTTTGCAATGCCAGGGACAAGTCCAGGAGTACCGCTAGGATAACTTGCAGAGTGTGCCTGGAGGACTTTCAGACAACGATAAATCTATTGTCAGAACCTTTGGATGTATATAATGACTGGATTGATGCCTGTGAAACCGCTAATTGAGTATTAGTTCATGTATTCATCAGATTTCTACAAACTGTCTACGACAGATCTTGTTATTTTTATTTTTAATTTTACTCGCCGTATCTTCCAAGTTTATAAATTCATGAATAAATGGTCTACATTTTTAAACATACCGCTAAGTGTGGCTGCCTAATTACAAATTTGTACATTAAATATAGATACAATATTGTAAATAAAAGACATCCTGATCTTAAGAAAGCAACATAGAATTTGTTATAATTATATAGCCACATTTAGCATTAATATTAAAAAAATCTAAATCTTAATAATATATTTAAAAGAAATATTAAACTGTGTGTTCTCATAAATATATATTTGATTATTTTAGTATTATATTTTAAGTCTACAATATGTAATATATCTATAATAGTGTATATAATTTTAAATTTTAATTTTATACAATTTTGAAATAAATCTGTAATAAAATTGATAGCATAAAGAGAGATGTAAAGCATATATATTATACTCTATTATAAATTGTACAAAGACATTCCCAGGATGTCTTATTTAAATCTCTCATTTTTTAAATCTTGCAATTATTTAAAATAAAAAATTACTCAAATTATATATAGCAGTGAGATTTGATAGTGGATTAATTGTGGATTGTGATTAGAGCAATTGTTGAAACTTTAACATACAAATAAAAAGCACAGCGAGAACTGTCATTTTCAAGATTTTAATAGTCCAATAATGTTTTTTTATATCTTTTGTATACTTGTTTGTATACTTATTTCCAACTTATTGTCAAATGAGCATGCACCGATTATTCATCTCTCAGTCTTAAAACACAGCTCTTTGTTGAAACAGTAAATCCTTAAATCGATTTAACTTTTAATACTAATAAGTATCATATTAAGATCACAAAGAAAAAGCAAGTGTATGTTATATGTGTAAAGAGAGAAAAGTAAATTGTGTGTACATTTGTCTCAAAGTAAAAAATGATTCCTGATTCCCGATGAAAATATGTGACAAGTAAAAATTTCTAATTAAAATCACAAAAAATACAACGTGGCCAACAAATGGAAATTATTGAAGATTCATGCGGTACGAAGAAGTCACGTGTTATCGGTCATTGTCATCTCATAAGAACGATCGTAATCGCTCCTGAACATGAGTCACATCCTTCTGTAACGATATACTTTCCATTAGCCCTCGAAAAGCGTGTGGCTATCTCAAAGTACGAAGTCAGCCATACAATTAGGAGATAAATCGTTCCTATAAGCTGACGCTAGAATTCTCATCCCGATCACACGTCATTCGCGTCGTTTTCGAGGAAGCACCCATCGTGCGCGTTTCGGGCTGGTGTCGGGCGAGCAGCTCGGAGCCGCGGAGCAGCGAGTCGCCCGGTCCGCAGAATTCTCGCGAACGTTCGGCGTTTGGCGGTAGCGGCGGCGGTGGCGGATGGTGGCGGCGACGGCGGCGGTGGCGGTGCAGCGACGGTGGTGCAGCCAAGATGGCGTTCGCCGAGCGGAGTACGCCGTCGGGCAGGAGCGTGTGAGAGAAAAAAAGGAATGCCGCGGGGTGCCGCGACGACCACCGACGCTTCGCGCGGGGTGCTCGCGTGAGGTGCGAGGACCGGCCGACGCGAGTGCGTGCGCTCGGGAGTGCGTGCGCGCGGCCGCACCGGGTTATTCGACGTTAACCTAAAGGAGCGCGGGTGCGCGCGGGGAACGGCGGCGCGGCGGTGAAGTGACGTGAGTGCGGCGCGGCGCGGTTGCGGACGCGGACGCTCCACCTAGGCCGCCGATCGCTGGCCGATGGAAGCGACCTGGCCAGGCGCCCGAGCTCGTCGGACGTGAGGCGGTGACCGCTCTCGGCTCTCTCGAGGAACGCGAGAACGCGACGACCGGCCATGGCGTCCGTCGCGCGCGCGTGATCGCCGATCAGGCGGCTGATCGTGTGAACGAGGGTGAGAAGAGGGCGTCAGGACGCGTCTACCACGAGAGAAAGAGAGAGAGAGAGACAGGGCACGCCGCGGTAGTGCAGTTAGAGACGGCGTAAACAAACGCTCTGGCCTATCGCCCTTCATCTCCCCATCCTCGCAGCTTCCTCTCCCCGTTCCGGTGCTCCACGTCCGACTGCCACCGTCGTCTCCGTCGTGGATCGTTCCTAGACACGTGCTCGGGTCGCACGACTCACGTGTGTGTGTGTGTGTGTGTGATGCCCTGCGCTCGGGGCTGAGGCTACCGTTCGGCGGACGACGTGATCGAGATCGGTGGTGGGCCGCGAGGGAGATCATTTTGTCGGGCGGAAAGACGTGCGTCTGTTCCGTGCCGAGTTCCTTCGAAACGAATCCCGGGAATCTACGGGAGTTGCGTCCGACGAAATCTTTGTGTTCTCTCTTACGACGTCTATGGTGCTCTACTACAGATTTAATGGATGCCAAAAAATTTCTAGGCGGTATATGAAAAATACTAGAAGGTACCTCTAGTTTCTAAATTGAGCGTCACCACGTGTTGCTCCGAAAGATTAGAAAGCTTCGTTTAAACAAGACGAAATCTGATATCTCCTGCTGAGCGAGGCGTTTTTCAAAGATTGCTAAATAAACAGATTTACCAGGCTGCGTACCATTAAATATTTCATTTTATATAATAAAGAAAAGAAAGTCTGGAATGTGTATGTCTGTAAAGAAAAATAATTAAATACGATAATTATTGAACGTGCTAGCTTTTTGTTAATTTATTAAAAACGTTCACTTTGTAGAGTTTGTTATAAATTTGTCAACTTTTTCTGGTAGTTTGTTTATGAGTATTGATTACATTAGCGTATTAAATTTCTACTGTTTATCTGCAAAAGATTGTATGAGTAAAAATTTACTATTTCACACACGTCTTATCTCTTTGTCAACACGTAATAGTTTCCAAATGTGTACATTAAATAAAATAATATAACGAGAATGTGTTATGTTACAGGAAGGGAAAGGCATTTTAAATGACAATTAAACAATGTAGGTGTTAAGCTAATAGATGATTAGTGTTGTGTTTAAACGTATGAGACATTCCATATCAGTAAGATATACGTTGTGACTTTGTGGACGGTTCACATCATGTCTAATAGTCTAGACAGCTTTCTTACACGCATTGGGGATGTCACAATTGAACGCGTGACTCCACGCGGTGGCCCCAAGCCTAGTGAAGCGAATATGATGACCAGTGAGACCGCAACAAGCGCAACAAACATGAACGCTGAGCCGCAGGCGACTAATGACGAGAGCTCGGATGAGTCGAGTGGCGAGACGACGGACGGAGAGCAAGAAAAGAAGCTCGATGTTTTGCAGTCCGAGGAAATAGAAGAGATACGTTCGGAAGGTTCAGGAGACGACATGGATCTGGACGAAACGATCGACTCGCAGATCGGTGTGAGAGTGGAGTCGGACAGGCAGCAACACCATCCGTCTCCAGAAGATGACGACGAGGAACAAGTTAACATCTTGGATACTTTACCATTGGAAGGTTTGTCTAAATAAGTGCAATGAGCATTTATTTTTGATTAAGGAAATTGAATCTTAAAGTGCTACATTGTGATATATATATATA
>VBVQ01006215.1:0-10045 GCA_011636635.1 Tetramorium simillimum | reverse complement strand
GGGGATGAGGGATGGGGACACAGGATAGGAAAGCGACGAGCGTCGTTACGGCACGTACGAGAGGGCTTGCCGTAATGAAACAACGACGAGCCGCGCGACAGGATTGGCGGAAATCCAGCGGTACTCCTCGAACTTCCTGACGTCGCGGCTCTTAAATCCGATTAAAAAATGTCCAGGATCTCTCTCGCGGATCTGTGACGAAAATTCCTTGGTCGCCGCTGATCTCAGGCACGCGACGTCATATTTTTTTGCTTCCTTGGCCGCTAAGGGATTCTCCAGCGAGAATCCCTTTGCTCGTTACTTCTACCCTCCGACAAAAAGGGGATTTCATTTATTTCAACGTCGAAACTGCAATATTACGATGCAGCTCGGATATTCATGTAGAATTTTGATTATCGCAGCTGTTTTATGTATAAAAACTGTTCGTACAATTTTTGATCAGGTAGGCGGATCCAAGCGAGGTATCTCCTTACATTATAAGTCAATGAACTAAGCTGCTTAGTTCTCTTCTTATAACGTTTCTTCCATTTTTCACAAGAACACACAGATACTCTCCCTTAGAGAAGAGTATCTGTACTCAAAAGAATGTAAGCGGATTTAACAGCGTCGAAGACTGAAGAAAAAAAAATAGCTCAGGTTTTAAACGTTCCTATTTGTGATTATTCAACGTCTCACGAGCGCAGCTCATTCGTCGCGAGATCTATTATCATGCCGTTTCGCATAAAATTTATTGCAAAAGGTATACTAGGGAAAAAGAGAGATAACAGAGCAGACAGAGACAGAGAGAGAGAGAGAGAGAGAGAGAGAGAGAACTCATCGACACTGAACGTATTCTATAGCAGATAAACGAGGCACTCAGGATATTACGACGATACGGGTATAGTTCGTTTCCGGGAACCGGCGCCACCTCCAGAGTTCGATGACTCGGCATACCACCCATCGTGGGGGGTGGCTGACTGCAAGGAAGGGAGGGAGTTAACGCGACGACGTTAGGGTGACGCGGACGAGCGAAAGTGGTTGTATTAGAGAGGATTGCCGGCAGAACCGATGCAAGGTAATTTATTCGTGGCGTATTGAACGATGAAACGCAGAAGCAATAATTCAAAGTGGCAAACGTGATGGCAGGCAAATCAACCGGTTAAGTAAAGTAGCTGACTGGCGAAGGATGAGGCGTTACGAGGTTTATGTACAATTTTGTTTAAAAAAAATTGACAACTTGGAGCTCCCGAATTGGATTTTCGAATTAATTGCATTTACATAGAGTTACCTGGCCGTGATATTCATCGTAAAAAAATGACTAATAAAAAAATTTAAAAATTCAAATAGTTTAATATCATATCAGATTTTTTCCAGAATATTTATTAAAAATTGCACACCGGGCGCGAAGAGAAAATGCATAATCCGCGTATTACCCCGAACATCTGTATTTATTTTATTATGACTAAGCTTATTAAAACTAATAGAACTTCGAGAGAAGGGAACGAATCTAAAAGAGCTAACGAGAAAAGGTATATTTCTAGTAAAATACCAAATTTTTACGAAAGTGCCGTCATTTCTCTTCCTGCGTAGCGTTATATCCACAAAAACTGCCGTAACTTTTGTATGCGTGGCGAAATCTCGGACGGAATTTTGCAAGTTCCAACGTGAAGAATTCTTACGTTTATACAAAATGAGAAATCCCCGCCACAACCTCTCGTCATTTTTCATGCTCGAAACATTCGCGAAGCGAAGGAAGGTGCGTATCTCGCACATGGCCATGCATATTCATATATTGCGCCTTGCGCAAGCGCTTTCAACTAAATAAATGTCGCGATGAAAAATTGAATACATAAAGAATATAGTTCAAAATTTTAAATTTTCGTAAAAATTACATAATTTATTGTTCATTTATAGCTTTACTTGTGAAATTCTGATTCAACCAAATTTTTCTTTCTTGGAGAAAGAATCTTATAAGTATGTCCGAGAAAAGGACGTTCTTACCTCTCAAACATTCTAAAATTGAATTTAAATAAAATATAAAATGTACTATAAAATCGACGTCAAACAAGTATTAATGCTAAGTTTTTTTTAAAATAAATTCTTTTCCATTTATAAAAATACTTTGCACCTTGCGCAAAAATAAATAAATCTTCCATAATTAATCAATTCTCTTTGAAAATTCACTAATTTCTAATAATTCTTCATTAATTCTATTTTAATTCTTAAAATTACCATTTTCTAAATTAGTACGAGTGAAATTCAATTCCACATCGTGTCAAATCTATATGCGTACATAAACAAATGCGAACAGTTCCAAAAATTAGCAGCAAACTATAAGAATTAAGTTTACCAGAATAGAACTTTATACGTAACAAGTCATACTAAACAATCTATTGCCGCTACTGCCGATGCCTGCTGCTGCAATATTTACTGTGATAAATGACTTAGAACTTTTCTTGCCGACCAAAACTACACTTGCGTACAATTCAAATACTATATTCCAGAGGTACTGGTGAAATTATTCGCTTACTTCCAGCGTTACGCTAACTGCAAGTTATTGCAAGTAATTTAATTTCGAAATTATATTTTACAGATTAATTATATATTCCCTAGCTTTTACTTTGACCTTCTCTTCCTCCTTAGATCTCGAAATACTGTATAATATTCTTCAATGTATCTTTCAATAATTTCTTTTAAACATCTTTTAAGTTATTTTATTTCAAACAATATAAGAACTTAAAGAAGCGTTAAAGTACTTTCAGACATATCTTTTGTTAAATTAATATTAACAACGTTTATCTTAACGAGATCTTTTTATTTAGGTACCGTAATATGTTCCTAAATTGCTTAATCTTACAGCTTATTATCCTATACAAACGAGTGTAGCAAAAACATTAGCAGTATATATACTGGAAGAGAAATGCGACATAATAATTATAACTCGTTCAAGCAAGCTCTTACCCGAGGACATATCGCGCGGTAGAAAAACCGCATGAATGATTTAGTAAGCAAGACGTAGAAGTACACTTGCTACCGCGATATTCCTTCCATCATCCATTTTTCCTCCAAACTAGTGAAACATCGAGGAATAATTAACAAGGAGAACTATATTCAATCATAATTAGAAAACGTTCGAGATGAAAAGATAATATTCAACAATTTGATCCCATGTATACATCGTTTTCAAAATTATCTACATACAGTGACTCACGAAACTTATTATTACGAATTTGTCGAGAATTTTTAAACAAATTTATCGAGAATTTTTAAACGAAGCTTGATCATAGATACTTGCTTGTTTATATGTTACGCTGATTAAACGATTATTTTCATCAATTGCTTTTAATTATAATTAATTGTAGATAATTATTATATATATTCAATGAATCATTGTATATCCATTATATATACTTTTTTTACAAAAATTTAACTCTCTCTCTCTCTCTCTCCTTCCCATTTCTTTTCTAACAGATTTTTTCGCTTGTTCATGGGATTAAAAAAAGAGAAGAAGAGAAGGAAATTCTCCCGCTCTACCAATATTTTAAGTTGAAATAAATAAATGGTATTTATAGTTCGTTAAAATTTATATTAAAATCTTTCTATAACAGCAGTAATATTGGTAGTAATTAAATTATAATTAAATTATAAAAGTGAAGTGATAATCTGTCTCTCGTGATTTCTATAACTCTTTCCCGTTTCCATTTGTTAGATTATTCATTTTAAACGTCATATTTTCATTAATTCTCAAATTTCATTGCTCTTGAAGGAAAATTTACTGAAAAAATATTATATTTGTCCGACTATGATTTTAAGTGACTTTTGCAATTTTTACGTTCAATTAATTTCTAAAATTTCACTAATTCCGAATATATGCATTTTCCATCAACTTCCTTCTATCTTCAAAATTTGTATGAATAATCATAAAATCAAAAACTAGATTTCAAAAAAATAGAATTATTGCTCTATTGTGAAAATATTTATATATGTACACATCATAATACATAAAAGATATTTAATAAATTAATTAGATTACATATAATAATTTTTATTTTATTGTCAATTTTTTACCTGGTAAAATTGTTCCCAAGTAGATACACACACTTTTATTCATACATCTGCCTAACCAAAAGATATCACATTTTTCTTATGTCACGTTCAATCAATATCCCGCGAATTCCTTCATCAATATACTTCTTAGCAGGAAGTCTACAGAGTTAACCTTCAAACCGGCAGCGGATTTAAGCTGACGTAAGGAGCGAGGTGAATGGAAATATTCCCGACAGAATCTTACGAATCTCATTAAAAGTTAAGTCAAACCGCAGTAGCAAAGGAGACCTTATCACGCGAGGGCCGCCATTTTGGTTCGCGCCCGTCCATGAAGCAGCGTCACGTGACCTGGAACGCAATAACAGGCCCGTTTGTTCGACCGTTCTGATTGTTCACAGCCGATCATCACGAACGCGGATAATCCTTTCTGCACGAAGGACCTTTTCGAGAGTCCGTAGGTTTTGCCCGTAAAATCGATTCGCGCCGCCGTGCACTCACGGCCGCACGCACATAGACTTCCACTCTAATGAATTAATCGCGCGCTAATAACCAGCAGTGAGCCACTTCCGCGGGCAACATTGTTAATTTCCATACGATTATAACACAGCCTAGCCTTTGTGCCGGCACATAATTAGTCCATGTTGCGTTCGCCCCCTTTGAGAACTGACCTCGCTTCTCAAATTGAAATCGTGGGCTGATTGTAGGATAATGTTACGATGCGCGAATAATGATAAATCGAAATGTTGATTTTGGTCTCGCGCGCTTTGTAACGCCCGCAACGATCAAGGGATCCGAAAAGATATGAACGTTTACTATTTTAATGGTATTTAGGGTCGCCAAATCCCAAAAGCTTAAATTATCAAATATTCCCTCTTTGATAATAAAACCGAACGTATCCGGGTAGAAATAATAATAATAATTATAACACTGGATTAAATACAAAATTTGAAAAAATTATTTATAATATTTTCCCCAACAATTTTAGAAACAAGATTTGTTTGAATAAAATAATTAACTGTTATTTCTTAAATATATAATACATTTTATTATTAAACACAAAATTAAATTATAAACTTGCAACAATCAAGAATTCGAAAAGCTACATGTACTATTTTAATGATACTTGAAAATAGACTCTCTAAAATAGATTCTCCTTTAACTTTAATTATTTTTTTTCAGCTTTCAACGCAATCTCCTTTAATAAATCTTGATAAAATAGTCACGAAGAATAGCAGCGCGACGACTCAACAATTATATCAAGGATTTTTAATTAAATTGAACTTAGAAGAAATACGTTCAAATGCGATATCTCGAATGACCCTGAATCTCGTCTGTTTCGATAGCCGCGCGGCAATTAAATTCTCTTTATTCCGTCGACGACAAGTTTTATTAAAGCCGCCGATAATTACCGCGAAGTAGGTCGCGACTCCATTGAACGAATAAAGCGGATAAAAAGAGTATCGACCGATCCGAGAAACATCGAACTACCGGGTGTTCGTTATCAAGTGCGCGCGGTAGCGATTAACTTCTTAATTGGCGAAGTTTTTTAATTTCTTTCACGTTCTCCGTTCTTTCCCTTTGTCTTTTTCTTCCTGTCTCCCTTTCTTCTTCGCGCCGATTAACGCATGCCAAGCAAATCTCTCGCCAACGTTATGTGAGACAAAATGGTAGACACCAATTTTCCTCGTTAAACTGTGCAACTTGCAGAAGTCGCAGGCAAGACTATAAAAAAAAATAAGAAAACTGGCGCTACGTTTATTGTAATAACGGCACGTATATTCCTAAAAATATTTCATATACTTTTACATGTTTTAAAAAAGAAGAAAAATCTCTAATAGCACATAATATTCTATATTTCTATAGGATATACTAAGAATGTATTTAATATACCGATAACATTCTTATAACATCCTATATACTATATAATATTTTTGCGATATTTTCCGAACATTCTCGGAATCTGCACGAGCCTTACACTTAGGCTACACCGCGCAATAACGCACAGGCCACAATCAAATGATCAAATCAATCGATGAAGAATTCCCTACTCCATTTTCCTCATTGACAGCATATCTATTTTGTCGCGATAAAAACATTCAGATTGCGAAACTTCCTCGAGAAATAAAGTAAATCGGTTTCAATTCCTCAAAATCTTTCAATTTCAAGATCCGCGGATCTCCGTCCTCCCCAGAACACCCGCCTGTCGAATCCCACTCTCCTTTGGATGGATCTAAAGCACTCCGCGAATAAAGTGTAAGAATGCACGAGTTTGCATCGCGAGAACGAGAAAGGAGATTTTTTTTTGCTCGCCGTTCAACGGCGACGATCGCTTTACGCGCTTTCAAGCGCACCGCGTATTCTCGGGCGACGCTACAATGGCGTCCCAATATGCAGAACGGCATCGAAATAAGTAGAGGAACGATACGGAGGGGGTGAGGGGTAAGAAAGGGTAATGCTGCTCGCGATGTACGAAGCTTCCTTCGGACTCGAAAAGTGCCATCACCCTCTTCCGTTTTCCACCATCCTTCTTATTTCCTTTCATGAAACCGAAGTGGCTGTTTACGTACGCACCCGACAATCGTCGTTGCCATCCCTTTTTCCTGAATATCCCTCTTCTCCCTCCGTGAGTTTTGTCCCTTGTTGTTTGAACATGAAAAGTTCGGAAATTGAATGAATTTCGCGCAAATAAAACGTATAAATGTTAAATATAATTAATTCTTAATTCTTGTTAAACTCTGGTCGGTACATTCAGTTTCGTTCCCGTTGAGTTTAAATTCCGACTCCTCTTGCAAACATAATTTAATCGTCAGAGTATGTATATATTATACATATAGCTAGCACATAAAAGTAAAACACAAAAAAATATCACAAGTAGAAAGAATTATTATCTTCGGTCGAGCTGAATCTTATAATAAACTAATAATACTTTTGTATGAATTTCTTATACTTTTTTCCAACTGAGCAAAAAACTGCGCGCTGATTATTAATTTTTATCACAGTTTTTTTATTAAAGCAATAAATCCACATACTTAAATTAATAATCGATTCACTTGTTGCGAATAAGCATTTTTGTTAAATTACTGCAACGAATTCATTGTGAAAAAATCACGCCGGATTCAAAACTGAACCTCTCGCCAATTTATGATGGGCGTTTTTACGAATTCGACTATTGACCACGTTTAAATTATTAAAAAAAGTATTAAGTGTAAATTTTTAACTTTAACTTTAAAAATTTTTAACTTGAAATACTAAAAGATGGAGCATTCGAATGTTTCTATTTTCATAATTCCGAAACGACAGAAACTACAACGTCAAACAATCCCTAATTTAAAAATGTATTTCATAAAATCACACTGAAAGAAAAATATAGTTAATTTTGGACCCAACCACAATTTTACCAGCATTTCTAATGGTATATTATGGTTAACATAACGATGCATATAATTAAATTATACATATTTCTTGTTAGAAATATTATAAAATTATAACTGGGTCGAAAAGTAACTACATTTTTCTCTCAATACAGTTCTTCATTTTATACGTTATTGATTTTTAGCTATTTAATCAATTTCAAACAAGAGAATTTCTATAAAGACCTCGAACTTTTTTGCTACAGCAACCTATAGATAATGCATGTGTCTTTCCGAGATCTCGTCATCTCTGCAGACAGTTTCGTATCGTTGGAAAAGTAAAAGAATACCAGGAGAAAAATGTAAACGAAGTGAGACGACGCGCAGTAACGATTCGTTGCATAAAGACTGCACTCGAAGGATAGCGGAAGAGTGGTACGTGATCGTAATATCGAGCCGGCGATAGCGAGGAGAGTAGCTGGGTGTATTTCTTACGCATCTCCGGGTTCGACTTAGCAAGAGTAGCAAGCCGGAAACGAAATGCAATAAAAACAGCGAGAGGCCACACCGCGGTTGCTTCACATGAACGTTACTTTTTCCCTCCTTTCTCCTCCCTGCGCGTCAGTCGCGCGCAAATACGTGATGTGACATGCGAAAACGACGGGGCGATTAGATTGGGCGATTGAAATGTGACTTACATTCCATTGTGCACTGTCATGTATCGCAGATCAACGAATTTGCATCACTTAAGCTTTCATTAGCATTGCAGAGTGTGAGGCACTGAAAGTGGGAATTTCTCTTATCGCAACCGGGCTTCGCACGAATATTTCGTTTGAATAATCTTACATAGAGACTCTATGACCCGTCTGTGATATATATTTGTATGTTAACGTCACTTTATACTGTATAGCTGTAAAATTGTCCGAATGAAAAATCTTGAAATAAATCGAAGAGAAATTTTAATTCGCGCATTCGACGACAACCGCGATGAAACGGACATTCCACTTGGCGTCCGCAATGTCCAGATCATCGTTTGTATTTGTACCGTTCCACTTGGCGCTCGTAGCGAACATTACATGAGCAAATACAAGCAATTGAAATAAATGTTGAATTCAGGTCGGACGCATCGTTATTATTTATCTGTGAATATGTAGCACGAAATGTATTTGATCATTTGAAATCTTCATTAAAGATGAAATTCAAAAATGTTGACGCGTTATTAAATTAATTTTAATTATAATACAAATTATGGAATGTATACGTGAAATATAGTTTTCGGACTTTTCCGTCGGTGTTTGCATAAATGTGCAGATATGACGTGGCGTATCGTGATTTAACCCGAAAGCACCCAATTCCGCGTGTAAAGGCGAGCCGTACATTTAAGGTGACGTTTCGTAAGACATGAAAGAGAGCATTAATTCCCGGGCATTGTCCGCCGCCTTCAAACCATATCTATCTGGATATGTTGGCTCGTAAAAGGAACTTGACAAGTGTCTCTAATGCGCCGTTAGTGCTAAATTTAACGATGCCGTCGTAAACGTGAGGACGGATCTCGTGAGACCATTGGAACAATGCTGGAAATTTCGCGCTCTCTCGGTGACATTCGTTCCTCATCTTGGCAATACGCTCCCAGCCCAATTCCACCAAGGGTGACAGGAGAGCGAGATAAGATTACGACGAAAATTCAGAAATTTCGGGATGAATAGTCCACATATCGCTAAGAATGCCGAGCGTCGTGTGGGTCTGCTGTTTTTCAGTGCATTTAGAGAGTGAGATAAATCTTGTAATTACATTAAGAAGGGATCTAAAATTAGGTTTAAAACGAATGAAGGAGGGAATTACGTTGGGAAGAAACCATATCGCGCAACTTTGTTGGCTTTATCAAATCCAAACAGCATATATATTTCAAAACCTGCATTTTTGTTCGGACAAATCAGACTAAGTAAAGCCATCTTTGATAGAGAACACATATGGGAAGACGTACAAGTTGTACGGCAACTAAATTATAATTCTGAAAAAAATTCTAAAGGAAGAGAAGCTTAAGACGACGAATACATACGCTATTCTTGTAGTTATATAAAAAGAAACGCACCGTTAGAATTGATTTGTCGACGTCTCTGTATTAAAAGTTCTATATAAAATCCGTGCCTTTAATCTTCCGTGTCTTTCAGACATCGAAATTCAAAGATACGATATCCCCTCCGAGCAAAAAATCAACAGCTAATCAATTCGACTCCGTATATTCATTTGCGAAACCTGAGTACGGCGCAGAATGGGGGATGAGACGAACTCGGTAACGCTGATTATAACTCATCGCGGCTCCTCGCATATTCATAGAAAGCTTGTCGTATGATTTACGCGCATGTAATACATTTGTAGGACTCCCCTGGCGCGTTTCTGCCTTGTGATCCACGGTGTATGCTCGGATAAAAAAAAACCGAATACGTCATTCGCAGATATGGTTAAATCATCTTTATGAGACTCACAACGATATTACAAAACGGTGTATTTGTGGAATATTAGAAAAAAGTGACAACGAATGTAATTCCTTATCATAAGAAAATTCTAATATAATTATATAATATTATTTTATTAGTATAAATTAGTATAAATATAATTTTATTAGTATATCGTATTTAGATATATTTATATCAATATATATATATATA
>VBVQ01006213.1:0-10049 GCA_011636635.1 Tetramorium simillimum | reverse complement strand
GCCAACGCCATCGCCATTACGCCACCGGGCCGGCGCGAGGCCGCGCGCGCGGAGGGGCGGAAATTGTACAGATTTTTGAGCCAATTAGTCGCGGTTTTAATCGCAGGAAATTGCCGTCACTTTGCCCAAAAAGCGTTTCACTTTCGCCGATCTCCTCTGTCGGTGTCGGACTCTGTGGTTTCGAGCACGCGCGATCGATGTAAACGTACCCCCGCTGTCCCGTGACACGAATCCTATTAAAAAATATATAAATTAACGCTTTCCACAAAATACAGCGCTATACATTGAAGAAACAAACTAATCTCCACGCGAAAGAGAGGATTCTTCTTAGAACGTAAAAGCTACTTAAGATTCGATAAATCGGCGACCGTGCGCAACGACAACTTAAGATACATAATTCCGTAAGATATACACAGTAATGATTTTCAAACGGCCGGCAGCTCCGGAGCAGACTCCCCCGAGGATCCTAGACCCTACGGCGGATGGGCGGATCCGCGGGAGCGTCGTAAACGTGCCCCCAGGTCTTGGTGAAATAAAAAGAACGACAGTGCAGAGCGCGAGGACCGTCGTAATTAAGTCGTACTAAAATTCCGTCGTGGCTCGCGAGAGCTTTGAGAGGCGGCACGGATTTTATGGCTGCGGCCCTCGCTACGGCCGGCGCCGTCGGTGTGTGGGTTACGCGCGACGCGCGTACGTGCACACGTGCGCGCTCTCGTGTCCGCCGTGGCTGCTCCTTTATTTTCTCGCGCGCGACCGACAAGTCGTGCGAAACGTTGTTGCGAATGTTGCGCCGTGCCGCGAGACGGGACCGACGTTTCTATACGACGTGCCGCGATTCGCCGTTCCCGCCAGCTTCAGCCGCATTCTCCGCGCTGTAATGAAAAGGCTCGTAATCGGCTCGGAGATAAGAGCCGATCGAACATCCCTCCGCTCTTCGGCGTTCACGCGATCGTCCCGCGGTCGTTTTTTCTTATGCATGATTGCGGAAACCGGTAAAAGGGATATCAAATATATGTTATAATCTTAATTATTAATAATCACTGCATGCTGAAAGCTCACGCTCTCTTTCTCTCTCTCTCTCTCTCTCTCTCTCTCTGTCGCGCGCGCGCAAACTTTCGACTTTTTTTGTCTCTCCTCGTTGACGTCTTCATTTGCTGGCCATGCACGGGCTCTTTCCCCGTTACGCAAAAAGCGATGAAACGCGAAAATTCCCGGCGCGATTGATTTACGGTCACGCGGCGCGCAGTAAAGGCGTGACAAAAATGAAGAAGCTTAATACACCGGTGCTTTTGTTACTCCGATTAACGCGGCGCCTTCTTACGTTTCCCTCCGAGATGTGGCCGCTTTTTCGCCGCGCTATGCACGCTTCACGTCTGCTTGTTTCCTCTCGTAAAAAACAATCAAGCACGGCCACACCGTGCCGGCTACCAAAAAAAACACACAGTAAACCTTGATTGTAACTGATGAGGGGTAGAAAATCGACCGAAACGTTTCTGGTAAAGGCAAAAAATAATAGATCCACCGCTGCGATTATATCTCAGAATTCTCATTCTCTCTCTTTCATTTTGGTTCGCTAGCTCATGTTTGAATTAACTATTTAATCTTTAGCACACGCTCGCAACAGCAATAATTTATTAACGGCGTTTCGATAAATTTGACCATGCGAGTAAATGTTTATTATACTCGCGTATCAAGGCTATCAAGCGTGGCTAGAGTTTACATGGGTGAATGATACGGTTGACGACCTTGCTATGATTATTTTACTCGATGGCTCTCTTTCGATGGTATAAGCGGAATTCCGGAATTATCAGAATTAGGATGAAAATTCTAGGATGCTTGGGCCGATATGTATTTCTTTAATACGAATAACCGACAAAAATCATCGACTCAATACACACATCCACATTTCACGGTCACCGTTTCCCCAATTCATTAATTATCTTGCGCGGCTACCTGGCCTGGTCGGAATCATCGACCACAACTTCGTGAGCTGCGATGGCCCGCGGTCGAAAGGACTGGATACAAACTTACACAACCATGCGGAATATACATTCGATACTTCCGTGAACGGTTGTAAATCTGTAATATATATATATATATTTCTTGCTATATTTAGTATCTTTATATCTATGTGTATAAATTTTTATAATAGGATTATTTTCAATACTTAATTTTCCTCGTATCTATATGTAGCAATTTTAATTTTTTTATATATATAAAAGAACCTTGTTTGTAAATGTTGCAGTGAAGATGAATTTTATTTGAAAATTAATACGGAACTACAATTGCATATAAAAAAACAACCGATTTAATCACATAACGACTATTTTAAATATTAACTCGTAATTACTAAGCAAATTAGCAATAACGCCAGTTATTAAGTCCTCCACCAACCAACATTGATAACATCTAATGATGAATATACAAGTAACGCCGTCGTCAAAAGAGAGATATCCGTTCATAATAATCTATTCTCCCTATCAAACCATCAACAAAACATAACTACTCATTAAGTACTCATATGTACCGGCAGCAATTAAAATCCTCTATATGCGCGACTCCCGGAAATGCGTAAAGCAATTCTACGAGCATGCCAGATTATTTCTTCGAGTTAAAAGCGGAAGAAGAAAATGCGCCCGTCCTTGAATATACCGTCGAGCCTCTAACGTCCATATAGAATACTTTCATTTCATCGACACGATCCAAAGTATCATCCGACTTGCAACTGGCTTTCAGAATGCGCGAATTTCTAACAATAAAATTAGGAACGAGCCGAGTCTTAACGGCCGCGATTTTTACGCACGCTGTTTTCGAGCGTGAAATTTTGTCACGGGCGCGACAACGAGAACATTCGGGATGGTCGACGCATGATATTGAAGCGATGTCGAGCCACTATTAGCCGGGTTTTATTGGTACACGGGCCAGCCGTGTGCCGGCTGACCTACGACCGCCAACAGTTAATCAATGCTTTTATGAGCATTCGCTTGGCAGTACACCATCGTTTCAAGCCGCGGTCCGTTCAGCCGAACCCACCCATCCACCCGACCGACCGACCGACCGACCAACCAACCACCCATCCAGCCACCCAACGAGGGCGACACGCTTCCCACTCCCTCCCGCTCCCTCTCTCTTTTCCGCACGTGTATGTATGTCGCATGCTCTTGGAGCAGCTACCCGAAATTTACGCTTACCACCACCGAGACGCCTCTATCCGTTAAACGACCGAACGATTACGCCCGTCGACGTAATGTATTAGTTATAACGCGCGCGCATCGCCGATGAATCGAGTTCATTGCGCGGACATTGCGCGGACATTGCCGACGCCGGTCATATCCGGGTGCTTGAGGAAAAGTCGAAAATTTATTAACAGTAAATTCGCTCATATTTAAGCTAATGCTCGTCACACTCGCCCAAACGCCTAAACCGACCGGATAATTGACTTAGTTCGCGCGCTAATAAACAATTCGATATGCATTAGGTCATGTAATATAAATTACGCCGGGTCAATTTGATTAATGATACCTGCGCGATCGATGCATCCAACGGAGATCACGGAGATTTCTGAAAATTATATGCTCCCGCATCGTCTTACAATCCGATAGAATTACAAACAGGGACGATCGATAAGACTTGTGATTGAAATTGTCATGATGCACACGCGGCTGAACGGACAACCGGTTTCGGAAAATCTCTCCCCCTCTCTCTCTCTCTTTTCAGCCTATCTGCCGCTATTTACTTCTCTCGTCGCTTTTAATTTCGTAGAGACAACATAGATGCGTATCAAGCGATGGTTCTCGCACGCGCGTACGCACTCACACGAGCGTCGCGCCGAATCCATTGTGCGCCGCGCTCCCGAAACGCATGTTTCGCGCCCGCTATCGCGATCGGATCTCGCTTGTTGAGTTTATTAATTGCGTTATGGGAAGCGCCCCGCGTCCACCACGGGCGAAATTGAAAAAAAAAAAAAAATTCTTTCCTCTCCTTCTCCACGTCTCGTTTCCTACGCGCGTTTTCAGCCTCTTTAATTTGTTTCCTCGGACGGTTATATGTATAATATACGGATCGTATATATATTTTAGGCGAGCGCGCGGATCGGGTGCAACCGGGATACGGCCGCGACGAGTGGCGAGAGCAGGGGGAGGGGGAGAGGGGGACCGGCTCCAATCGTAAAACAATTATACAATTACCGCGCGGCCGTAATTAATTGCCGGCCGTTTCAACGTTTACCCCGACGAGCGCGCGAGAGAACGAGCGCGGCTGGCTGCAGGCGTGGACCCGCGCGAACGCGCCGCGGCATTAATTCATTAACGTTGCACCGTGAAACGTATTTGCCCGTAAAATTGATCGGCCGGCGTGTTCGCGATTATTTGCTTAAACAATTTCCGAACGTCGATCGACGCCGCCGCCGTATGACGTGATTTAACGATTTCCTTCTCTCGGCGTTGACGGCAATAACGTCCCCATTTTTCTCTCTGTCTCTCTCTCTCTCTCTCTCTCTCTCTCTCTCTCTCTCTGCATGTCCCCCGATGATAATATATCTGCGAAATAAGCGCGTCCCAACGGACACCCTTCAAAGCGCTATCGAAGAGCACAAAGAGAGTCCGCGCAAATAAACCAATGAATATTGTATGCGCGTTTATCGATCTTCCGGATGTTCACGGCGAGCGATGAATATCGCGCAAGGATGGACGAAATAGTGCGAGATTATAATATTATTAATTGCGTTATGTTATTAATAATACTAAGTATTAATAATTAACGGAATGTGCCCGAGCATTAATGAATGGTTAGATACGACGATGCGATGCGCAAAGCGGCGCGACGAGGTAAATCGAGAATGGCGGAGCAACTTCCTGGATCGGAATCCGGTATGAGGAATGCGAAGACACAGCGCGAGTATCATTTGCGTACGTAAAGGGATCGTACGATATCCCGGGCATCGGTGACCGCCACCGCAGGCCGCAACACAACGGTGCAGTCGCAGTTAATTTGCTCACTCCAAGTGTGTTTGATTCCCCTAATTAATTGATCGGTAGGGTCACCGTATGCCAGAGCGTATATACGGATGGCAGTAATCAAGCGCGTGGCCCACGCTACGTACGTCTATTTGCACGTACGTGCTCTATTTGGCATAACCCCACGCTCCACCGTCTGCGTTTATGCGTCTAGATACTTCCGCCAAAAATCTCCATCAAAAATCAGAGTATTCAGATTTACACGGTTTTACCGTAAAAAATTAACACGAACCGTCGTAATACAATGGAAACTATACGAGCCTTCGGATCATAAATATTTTCGATAAAATATATAAATGCTTTCATATATTTATTTTATAAGAGATGATTTTACATATATCTGTTTAGACGAAATAAGACTTACCGAGGTGTCCGTTTTCGTAATAATCGCCGTTGTCCATTCTGTGTTTCTTCAAGGAGTGTGAAGGATGATGGCCGGCCGCCGCGGCTAGGTGACTCGCCGCCAGACTCAGCCCAACGGAAGCTCGCTTTGGGGGTCTTCCTGGCCTGGAGCTGTACAGTGAGAGAGAGTTACTGTGGTTAGAGACACCTGTCATCGAGGTAATGTCTTACCCCGATCGTCGTGGTCGCGATATTCATCACGACCGATTATCCGCTGAAAGAATTAAGGAGGAAATATCAGCTCTTCGCGCGAAGCGAGGAAGTAAGTTTCTCGATTCATTAGTGCGATCGAGATCGTCCCGGCCGATTAGGTATCGCGAGAAATGAGAATACCGCAACTGCAAATTATCAATGATTATGAATCGAGCTGCGAACTGGAAACTGCTACGTGGCACGACACGTATGTAGAAAGGACTGCTTTAACGACCGCCTGCTGATCTTTCCTCTGTGAATAAGTCTTATTTGCAATACCTCGAGTGGATCTCGAGTTCTGATTTCAAGATTGCTCGAGAGGCAACCCAGAAGAAGAGCCGCGCCGCCGCGCGAACCATTAAAGGAACACCCGGCTCACTAGTCGAGGAACCAATTTGAAAACCTTGATGGCTAATCTACGTAGATCGTGCGAACGTTTCGAGAGCGGACTCTTACATGACTAAGGGAAAATGAAAATCATCCATGAAAATAACACATGGCTTTCACTCTAAACACGTCATCGACTGACAAACAGATTTGTAAAATTAGATTTTACGCATCAGCTTTAACGCTTAAGGTAAAATCACAAATGATTAAATATGTAAACATTAATAAAATGGATGAATGAAATTACGTGAGAATCTTTTACTTTTAATACTTACTTGGTGAAATAGTTGCTTATATAATTAATTATACAACAAAAAGTTTAATTGTAAAAGATTTTCATTGTATTTACAAAATGTATGTATAATAATAATTTTTATGAAATATTCCGCGATCCTTAGTTATTCTCCAGAGTAGCTTTAGAATCGAGTTCCGTTTTCGAGTGGTCGGCGTTTTCTTTTGATGAGCAACACTGGCACCTTCAGAGCTTTGTCGGCGGCGAAGCAGACGAGGAAGATCTCCGTTGAAACAATCTGTACGATAGTGGCGATGATACTGGTGCGCCCAGGGAGGGAGGTTCATTTTTCATAGGCGATAGGCGCCAGAGAGGCGCTCACGCATACACACGCACACACACGCGACGCATGCATCCACATCAACACCGCAACATTACGCACGAAATACACACGTACACATAACTGCCTTTTGCTTCAACGAGGGAATATCCGGGTCTTGTTACCTTTCTTTACTCTCGACGTACCACCTAACTGTCCGCGAATGTTCTCAACCTTTTTCAATCATGATGCAAACGAATAAAATTTTGATTTGATCGAATGGCACGCCGACAATGGTCGAGGCGCGTTTTTCTAGAGATTCGAAATCATTTCTCCAATTACGCGGTTAATTAACACGACCGTACATCATTCGCGGAACAGGATCGTTATGAAATAACGATGGCTGAGCACCACTAACCGGTAAGCGAGCAATCTCATAGTAGTCAAGACAGATTTGTAAATCTAATTTTTCATCCCGTCTTTCTGCCTTGCCCTCTCACTTTGCCTCTTCGTTGCCCAGAATTCTTCCTCATCTTCTCCTCGGTATCTCACTCTCTTCTCTTCGTTTTCGGCCGTCCTCCTCCACCTCCTGCCGCCCTCTCTCTCGCACTCCCTACGACGTTCTTTTTCGCCTTGCTACTTGTCTCTCGCCCTATCCCTTTTTCACTGCCGCCTCTCACGCACGCGGGATCCCCAGACGATTCTCAGACGGCCGGTTTATACGGCGTTGATCTCTTAAACCGCTTAGCTTCAGGTTACACCGAAAACACGAGCGCACTTTCTAAGCGCTTAGACCCCGGCATAATGCGCATTTATTTGCGTGCCGCGCGATCAGCGAAATAAGACGAGGCGCCGGCCGGCGCGAGCAGCACGAGTTGAAACCTTTTTCTCGGCGGTCAGAAAACGGTCTAACGCGAACGGGTTGAAACGATATATTTATCCGACGACTGCGACGTACTCGCGAGGAAAAAAATTCATGTTTCGAAGTATCTGTTGATAAAGGTTGGAAGATATGGTCTGCACACGTAATATCCATTTGTTTCTCCCCACGAGTCTCCTCCCGTCGAGTCAGATATTTACGTAATATCGCCTGCATTATGCGGTGAAACAATAGCGGGGCAACGACAAGACGGGCGTGGACCGGACTGTTGGCCAAGGGATCGAGAAATCGCTAATAATCGCGCGTTGCGGCAATAACATAGCCGCGCTACCGCTCGTTCGATTTTACATCGGAAACTGATCCGCGATTTTTCGGGCCGAACGAAAATCAATCGACAACTTACGCCACGTCGACTATTACGATCGAGAATTAAATTTTATTACGAGATCAGAACGTTAACGAAATTGACATGTAAGTAATGTAAAGAGAAAAAAAATTTTTTATAAAAGGTTCCTCTTTGAGGAACGCACGACCAGTTTGGTCGGATCAGCTTGTCCTTGATATTCCCGGATCGTAAGTGATTATTAACAAAGCGGTTTAAATTCAATGCCGTTGCCAGAAGGTTCCAGATAATTACACGGGTTGCTTCCCTCCTCGGGACGTTGTCCTCCAAAAGTGTCTCCGCGAAAGCGATCGTGGAAGTATTTACGAGTGCCCGGCGTATCTCGCGCAAATTATGTACACACGAGTAGGCCGCAATTAGAGCGGCGTAATCGTAACGAACGATCGGAGATCGAAGACTTCGCGGTTTCTCGGCCCGTCCGTCCGACCGGCTCTCTTGTCGCGTGATTTATACACGGCCGGAATAAGACAGACATCCGCCGCACTTAATTCACAAGCGAGTCGCGTCGAATATAGTTTTCGGGCGGCCGAAACGGTTAGACGGCTGGAAATTATCGCCCGAACGATCGTTTTGTACGTTATTCGCGGTGCGGTGCGATCGATCGATTAGATTCGGCCGCGCACACTTCTGTATTGTATTTGGCCGGGTTCTCATTCGGAATTGCGTGTGGGCATTAAGAGTTGCCGATGATCGGGCCAGGTGCTATGCCCCGATCCCGATCGTTCCCCGCCCTAATGATCGTTGCACCTCCGGATGGAGAGCCGGATCGCTCCGCGAGAGAAGGACAGACCGATCGATCGGTGAGAGACGGACGGGAAGAGGAAGAAAGGATCGGAGAAATGCGCGGAGGAAGAAAGGGAGGCACGAAAGGCGAGAGACGTAAATGGGGGCGAGGGGGAGAGAAAAAAAAAGCGGGAGAAAGAGAGAGAGAAAGAGATCTATCAACACGCGGCGCGACTCGCGGGGAATTACACGGCTTTCGTAAGCGATGGGGCGTTTAACGATCTATCGACTCCGAAAAGTTGTTCAAAAGTTCTTCCGACCGTTCGCTCGGCCGTGCGTATCCGGCGTAGACGTGCCGCGTGTTGCAGAGCGAGGGCAAAAAACGCGGCGCAACAAAACGCAGCGAGCCGATCGAATCGAATCGATCGAGTCGAATTCACGATTAGAATTCGTCGGAAAGGTGTCGGGGGGCGCAGGTGGAATTGCCCCGGACGGAATCCGCGAAATCGAGCGGAAAAGGAATGCAGCGACGATGAGCGGCGGCGGCGGCGCACGGTGGAAGCAACGCGCGGGATAGATCGAGCATGTATTTAACTGTAACGTGGAAGTGGTACTCGCTTAGATCGCCGATCTGATATTAGCCTTAAGTAGATGAGCGCGGTGTGATTTATAGCGCGGGTACCTTAATTGTCTTAATTATGCGGCAGCCGCTTCCGTGGAAAGCGCGGCACCGCTCCGCGCGCAATCGACCTCGATGTAATTTAACGTGAGCGTTTTCTCGCGATTCCTACCGCACCTGACAGCTCCTGCGCCCATTACGATAAACTCCGATGATAAACCAGCCATAATTCCCCATTAAAATCGATGCGCGCGAGAGGTCCCTCCATTGTGTGTCGCCCAAAACTTCCTTCATTCGGAAACAAATGGAACGGATATGAATATCGTTTCTCCCATACCGCGCGCAATTACGGCTATTAATTTATATTGCGTATTCGCCGCAGTAGGAAATAAGGCGAGCGTGTACGCCATTAGAAAACAGCCTGCGTTCTTCGCTCGCAAATTCATTTCATGGTACACGACAAATTGGATGGCGTTGGACGCGACGTTAATTAGTTTTCTCGAATCGCGTTACCATTGATGATATCGGCTTCCGCTATTTTGTGTTTTTTTTTTTTCCGTATATTTCCGTCGCTAAACTCGCTCGTTACTGGCGGAACGTGATTACATTGTATCGCAAATATTTACCACTCATGTTTCACGTTCGGAGCGATGGATGGAAATGGCAAGAGCGTGCCGAGCAGAAGGAGAGGAGAAGATGCGGGCTAGGTGCGTGGTGTGTCATGCGAGTGATATCGCGTGCGTGCCTGACCCTACCTACGTGTACGCCACATTAAATCGGTACACATCGCAGAATTCCTTACACTTTCCCGTCGTCGATGTGTCTTGTCAACGTAACGGGAAGTCCGTGTCATTACCAGCGAAATCAAGATAAAACC
>VBVQ01006212.1:0-10049 GCA_011636635.1 Tetramorium simillimum | reverse complement strand
ATTTTGAAAAAATAAGGGGATAAAAAGTGGGAGACTATTAAAATTACAAAAAATTTTCATTTTTTTTCCATTTATTTGCAGTGTTTAAAAAAATCTCTAAAAATTAATAAATACTTTAAAGTATTTAGAACAAATGTCTTTATTTCATTTTGAAAGAAATAAGGGGATAAAAAGTAGGAGGCTATTAAAATTGCCAGAAATTTCCATGGATAGAAATTACTCTCAGACGGAATACTAATGATGTCGTATGGATTAAAATTTATCTGGAAACGGATAATGTTCTCGTGAATGGTGTGCTTGTTCAAAGGTAAAAGCGGGTTTTCGGAGTTTCAACACGAGTGAGCGATGTACCTAACTACACACATATATTCGAGCGCGAGCTCGCGTCACGCAATGATTGCACCGCGATGCACTCTCTATCTCGCGTGCTGCAACGCGCACTTCCTTGGAATCTCGCGGCCTGTCGACGACCTTCGGTCCGTCACTTCGCCGGCCGGCCGGTCGACCGGTTGCGTAATTAAACTCAGCGGCGCGGGGGCTTAATAAACGAGAGTGATGAGTGGCATGCGAGCGACGACGACGACGACGACGACGACGACGACGACGACGACGACGACCCGGCACTCGAAATAGAAGTCAGCCGCGAGAGGAGCGAGAGCTACGACCTCGATGTATAACTCATCTCCGCACGCGCGGACGCGCGGCAAATCGCTGACGCACGCCGCGAGCGAATGCACGCCGAGATCATCGCTCGCGCGTGTATACGTAACGACGGCGACGATCGCCCGCGACGACGGGTCGAGGAAACTTCCCGGAGTCGCGCGACCAAGCTCGGCCGCATCTCGTTACGGCGCTCCCCGTCATAATCAGGGCGGCGGGAGATAAACGGCGAGAATGCGTGTCACGTCGTCGGCTGGAGTACTCGGAGTACCGGAGTATCGTCCACGAATTCGATTCTTGTCTTGGTGTGAAAAGGACTCGCGACTATAGCCCGATGATATCTCGGTGCGACGATCTGTCTGTTAATTTATCTTTCTTTTTATGCCGAGGTAAATGGAGTGCGAAAGTGCTAAATCCGATATGTATTGACTGGGCGGAGGTGGGATCTCCCCCCCTGTGCTATTTCGATCCCCGGGCCGTTATCGCGAATTACCGGCGCGCGAGCCCGAGCACCCGAGGAATAATTCCAGCGCGAACTCTCCACGGTCTCGGATCGACCGCATAAATCATTTTGTGGGTCACCGGAGCGACCACGTGGTGGCCCCGTTCCACCGGCTCGGCTCGGCTCAGCTCGGCCTCTCCTGATCGAACGCCCGCTCCTTCTCGGTCCACGAACTCCCGGCGGCATATAATGCGCATCGGCCGCTCGCTGGCCGTTGCATTGGCCTAAAAATAATCGCCGGTGTGGCGTGGCGTGGCGTTTGCCGTCTTGGAAAAAGAATCGATATTATCCAAGTATATCGCCAACCGAGCGCGACTTCGATGAAGACGGATATCGTTAATAGGACACAACTTTTTTTTTCTTTTTTTTTTTAAATAATTGTACAACTAGATATGTAACTCAATTATAATTGTCATAATTACATTTTGTACTCGACAATTTACATTCTTTAGCGTATTGCGTACGTAGAACATTATGTTCGCTAATTAATGTTTTGCTTTTAGACTTTCTCGATATTCGTTACAAAAAAAAGTCGATGTCGTCTTCAATTCTGATTAGTGATCGTCGATGCTTTCTTGGTGGTCATCTCTGATGCAGTACTTCACTGCCATAAATCCCAATCTGTCCTGTCTGCTGCGCATTTGTCGGTTAGTGATGCGCTTCCGAGCGAGCGGGTCGGTCGAATGGATCGGAGAGAAACCGAGAAAGAACGTAGAAGGAGAGAGACGGAGAGTGATGGAATGACGTCAGGCATGCAATTACCGATGCACTTGACGCGTCCTCAACGGCGAATCGTCTGAACGGACGCTCGTTGTTCCGACCACCTCCTATAAAGCACATTTTAAACGATCTAGAATCCGCGATGGAATTAGGAAGCTTGAAATCCCAAAATTGTCAAAGTTCTTAAATTCGTCTTTCATAAAGAGATTAAAATTGCAAGTTATAAAGCCGCGGGAAATATTTTGGCGAGCTCCGTTACATTTATCCTTAAAATAAGAGCTTTAAAAACAGTTTGGTGAGAGGTATTTCAATCCGAGAATCAAAATTCAGGAGGGGATGTTACCGAAGGTGGAACTAGCGCGCGAGGGCTCCTTCATGCAAGTTGTATTTACAATTCGCTAACACCACGGATAGAATTCTGCTCTGAATTCTGTCTCCGAATTATAGATCGTCCAGACGGGGCTTAATACCGCCTCCTTCCTTTGTCGTCTCGTGAACATTCGTCAACATCGCGTCCCTCGGCGGTCGTGTCTGGAGTCGATTAAAATGTCGTTTATCTTCCCGGACGTTCCACCCTAACTCCCACGGTGCGGAGAAAACGTGAGCCGAGGTGCGAGGTCCGGGGGCACCTCGTCATCGTCGGGCAATAATGGGCCGGCCGCCTGAATGTAGAAAGTGAAAAATGCCCGCGATGGCCAGACAAGGTCGTCGGGGAGAGACGACCTATTCGTTCGACGCTAGACGATCACTACTGCTGATTGAGGATTGCGCATTGTACAATAATAGGCGCGAAGGCGTCGCTCGATAGAGCGACGATTTTAGATAGGCCAGCGATTAATCTTGCCGCCAACGTCTATATAAAGCGACACAGCGTGATTAGCAATTTATGCATTGTTGGTGCAGAGTATTAGTAAATTAGTAATCCAGACTCCACAACCAACAGACGGCATTATTTTCGACATAATTAATTTTCCATCTCCGTTCCCGATGTCTGCGTCTGAAAGGATTGTTACTAATAAGCAACGAGAATTCTCTACGGGGGGAAGATTTTTTTTTTTTATGAAACGTAAACCCCTCATCGATCACTTCGTTGCCGTTAAAGGGAATGAGCGCTGGGCGCAAGAATGGATTGGTTTTTTGTGCTATGGAGAAGGACTTCTCTCCCTCTAGGGAGAACGAATCTACGCCCGTGAAGGGTAAAGGGGGAGGAGACGACTGCCGAGACGGCCGATAAACACTTGAGGGAACCGTACGGAGGAAAACGTATCGTGGGGATCAATACTCCGTAATTTCGAGAGACTTTTTTGTGCTAAAATTGACGATACAATGGACATGAAATTAGCGTCGATGCCGACGGGAGAAGCGCTCTCCGTCGTATTCATCCCCGAGCATTCCGATTCGATATTTCCGCGAAACTTTGTTATAGACTCATTTATCCGGGCAATCTCTCGTACCGGTGCCGACGAAATGAGTTCGCCCAATACAAACGTCGGTAAATCGCGCATTCTCAATTGCGTGAAACCACCGAGCCCTTTTATGTAGAAGACCACTTTCACACAGATCCCCCTCGCGCCGTGGGTTTTTGCTCCCTCGGGGCATTTGTTTCCATCAACTCTCACTTTCGGGGGTTTCTGCGGTGTTACGAACGAATCCTTCCAGACATTTAAAGCCATAAATGTCACGCGGATCTCGCAGAATTTGGCGGACTCTTAAATCTATAATTTTTCCCCTTCTACAGTTTCACGTTTATGAATGCTACCGAGTATTCGAACGATTCAATTCATGCTGTCGCGACGGTCGATCCTCTCATGTTCAATAAATCCCTCTATCATCCGTCAAGCGTGGAATCTTCATTCCATTAGACACTCCTTATCGGAAGATCTACGAATATCAAAGTCGCCGCCGCTTTTAAACTCATAAATTCTTAGTTTCCCTCAATTAAACAGATGATAAATATTCAATTTATCGATTAAGTGGTGTACTTACTACGCTTGTAATACCGGAGAGATATTATCGGCACGTAAAGTGCAATCTCCTCGTCTCGCAGCAAAAGAAAGAATTCACATTCACGCGATGTCGAGGAGAGAGAGAAGTCCTCTCGACAGAATTCTCGGATAATGAGATTCTACTTCGAGGCGGACACAACTCGACGCGTTTAAGGCTCTGATATAAGTGCCTTCGCACCTGCAACCATTGGCACTTGCCGCTCGTCTCGTGATCGCGTAACTCCGCTCGACCTTCAAGAGCAGAACCGCTCCTATCTTTCTCTCACTTTCTTTACGATGGGATCCGATCAATCGCGAGCTCCGCGATTCACATCTCGACTTTGCCCGTAACTGTAAATAGCCGTTCGGCTTGCCGGTAGCGTTCGTTATCGAAAGGCGCCGTTGTCCTCGCGCGAGAGGAATGCCGAAGGACGCGGAAGACGCGGAAAAGGCGCCTGACTGCTGATCTTCGCCCTTTCACCGCTTTAGAAAGGATACCTGCCGCGAAGCACCGATCGCATAATAAATGCGCTTCTCACGCAACATCGGGAATTGCCTGCAATTTGCATCGCAGGCGTTTCTTTCTCTTTATCGCGCGCGATCGCTCGTCGTCTAAAAAGAAATTTTCAAAACGGAAGAACGATGTGTGTGTACGCTGAAAGAAAAATTCTAGGTAAACTTATAAGATGCATTTGGTAACGCAATTTTTGAAATATTTAGTTAGCATTACCAAATATAATAATAATAAAACATTTGATAACAATTATGAACATTTCATTTTTATAACATTATTTTATCATGATGACCTATATGCTTAGTTGAAACTATTTCGCCAAGGTTGTTGGTAACTTTTATCAAGATTTTTATAACTGAACTTTTTTTTTTCAGTGTATGTGTGTGAGTGTACCATAGAATATAATTCGAATATTAGTAAAATTCTGATAAAATAAAGTCAATTTTGTTATGTGTTTCAGGGCTGAATTCAGGGCTGAATTTAGAAAGCACTATGTCGATGTCGTCGGTGGGGCCGCAGAGTCCTCTCGACATGAAGCCCGATACGGCCCTTATCAATGCGGGGAATTTCAGCCCCTCGGGTCCCAACAGTCCAGGGTAAATATCCTCATAACGCTTTAATATTTATTCTTAGTGAATATTAATATAATACAGAACTAGACTCGCTGGTAAATTTATTTAAACGACCTCGATAAGAGGAATTCTCTCTCTCTCTCTCGGCTTAGCTCGATATCTTTTTAACGAAAAGAACTGTGAAAATTGCCGCGATAAGAATGTAACCGCTCGTTTAATCTCGTTGCGATTTCCTAAGGTTTTAAGAGCGCCGCATACTTTGCGGTCTATAAATTAGCGCGGGTCGTTTCGAAATGTGCATGCTACGGTTGTAGCGGCGTAGATCTCATAGACGATCGTTCTCTGCTTTGCATGTAAAGACCCTTCAATGCTGGTTGTCACAGCAACCTCCTGAGTACATCGCCCAGCGGTCAGAGCAAAACGGTCACGCCTTATCCGCCTAATCACCCCTTGTCGGGCAGCAAACATCTGTGCTCGATCTGCGGCGACCGTGCGAGCGGCAAACACTACGGCGTTTACAGGTGAGTTTATCATTTCCGTATCGTTACGCAACCAACTCGTTAGTATAAGCGATACCTCTCGGCCGGACGGAGCGGCACGATAATCTTATTGACTTCCACTCACTATTCTCCTTCGCCTTTCATTTTGACGCGGAGAGGCTCTCTGTGAAGGGTCCGAGGGACAATTTGCGCTATCCATCGCGATAGAGAAAACGCTCAAAGTTATACGTTCGCAGGAAGCGTGTAGCCGATAGGACGGTCTAACGAAGTAAGACCTCTCCTCTCGCGTACCTCGCTCATATTTGTCATGCAAATTTGATCCTTGACGTGCGGCGATTTTATTCAAGAAATATACGCGCTCGCGGGTAATCGGCGTTTCGCGATTGCGACTGAATCTCCTCGAGCCGGCGCGGCTTCAATAGGAGCGAACAAGGCTCGGCTTGAATATCCCCTTGTGCATCTCATCGTGCGTCGTTTTGCGGCGGCCGACTGCAAAAATAATTACCGCGCGCTCTTCTGCTGCGTTTCTCTACGTCGGAGAAGGAAGCGAGCACGCGAACGAGATAAAGACCTCGAGATTTATTCGAGAAAAGAGGGAGGAGGAGAGATGCGCGCCTGTGAATTCGCCGTCGTTGTCGTTGTTGCGCCAGATGACTTTTCTGTCGCGAGCGCGGTTCAAGGTCCTTCGGATTTCGCTTGATAATCCTGACCCTCGTTAACGGGGAGAACGGTGAATAATCCGTCCGCCGCCGAGAATGCAGTAATAATAATAATAAGCGGGCCGTTTATTATGCGGCCCGGCCGTGTCACCTATATAGCGGCGCGCCACGATAAAGCCACCGGGCCGATAAACGCTTTGTTTTTTCCAATTATCGCTACCCTCCGACCTGCGCTCGGCGTCGCAAAAGTAAGCACGCGACGCGCAAAAGTAAGCACACGATTTCGAGTAATTAAATCGGAGCTCGGAGAAATTTTTACCGTCATTTTTATTTACCGGGCGAAAAAGAAACAGCGCTCGACGTCGGAAACACAACGTCGACGAGGCAGCCGTCGACCTTTCTTCAATTATTTAACGTTCAATAAGTCTCGAGGCTGTCTCGTATCTTGGTCTCGAGGGATTGGTAGCATTAACTCCTTTAGGGGGAGGATACACGCGCTCGTCAGAGTGCCTCGTGTACCGTCTGCGAAGTTACGATCATATTTTAACGACGATGGGTCTACTCGACTGTTGAAAACTCACGGAATTTTTACGTCGGATGTAAAGAATTTATTATTTCGATTCAATTGTGACATGCGATCGCGTCGAATTATTTATACTGGATTCCGCAACTTGGCTGAAATAAATATTTCGGAAGTTCTCGGACACGAAATATTTGCTGGGTAAAACGGATTTCTCGTAAAATCTCGCGTTTCGAATACCACTCATCGGAAATCCGACGCTAAACTATGACTCGCGCGGCGCATCCTCGAGTTATTAGCGGACTCTTCCTCCTTTTTTTCTTGCGTGCATACGTAGAAAAAAAAGCTGCAAATGCGGCGTCGTGTTTGCATAATCGGCGCGGTGCGTCGAACCGTCGCCGGCCGGAGGAATAATAAAAATGTCGACGAACCAAACGCGACACGTAATGCAAGGCGTCGCGCGCGCGCGCGAGGCGAGGGAAACACGATAGTAAGGTAAAAGAGCTTCCACACCGCACGTCGTCGGCCGTCTCTCGGGCGAGAACGGGTCCGCGTATCGTCTTTCGTGCTGCAGCTGCAACAGGTCCGGTCGCGGCGAACCGCGTTGCGTGCGCGTCCGCGAAAATGCATCGCTGAAAAGGAAGAAACATCTGCGATGACTTTTATGCGAACACGCGAGCTGCTGCTCGCTCGAACGCACCAACGTCGTGAACACCGCACGTCAGCCGTGGTTACAACAGCGACGTTCCGTCAACGAGCGCATTTGTCGACTTTCGTAATTATCGAAGAACGTCGCTCGCGAACGAAACAAATTATTTCACGTGCAATAGTTACGCGATAAAAGTTATCTTGTATATATTGTGTCAAATGCACTTATTGTTAGAGAAAAATATAGTTACTTTTGGCATCAACTATTATTTTTATAATATTTCTAATAATAAATATGACGATTAACTTAACTATATGCATCATTATGTTGATCACAATTATCGTTATATTCTAAAATTGTAGTTGAGGCTAAAAGTAACTATATTTTTCTCTAACAATAAGTGTAGGCTTCATTGAAGATGAAATTATGTTAGATGTACAATATTAAGAAATATATTCCTAGGGTTTTTTTTACATTTACAAATATAATCTAATTATAGATTATAATTATAAATTTTGAGCGTCTGCTCCAGAGAATGAATAAAAATTAAACAAATATATAACAATAGAGCAATTAAAATATATAATAAAATAATTGGGATAATTAAAATTGTCAGGGTAATTGGATGATAACCCAATAATGATTGATCGTTGCAACTTTACCGTCTTGCTATCGTCGATATAATACAATACAAATTCACGGCGTCGTCGTACCGCAGGGCGTGCCTCCGAATTTCATTACAACGATAGATCTCGTTAACATTTTCCCCGGCGGTGGCTTTACGGTTCGGGATACGAAAGTTAGATTCTCGAAGTAACTTATCCAATTAAAACTTGTATCGACTTTCTAATTTAGCCCGCGAGTTACCGCGGCGTAACGACGAAAGTAACGTCGCGGAGAAGGAGACGATCTCGTGGACGCAAGCCGAAACATCTATATCCCAAGTTATAGATGATCCACTCCGTATTTCGATCTCTTAACACGTTTGCCCGATAAAACCGGTCGATCCGCTTCACAATGACTTGGGTTCGACGTAAAAAGGGCGCCGCCGTCGCCAAGTATTGTGTGAATACTTTTCCTCGCAGAGTAGTTGAATCCTTAAGTAAATCCTATTAGGATCCTTCTGAGGATTTTACACGTTCGAGCAATCTTCGTGAAACCCCCTGAGCGTGATTCACGGACGGACGAAACTCGCGCATCAATTAACGAGATAGCCACGAGAGGGTACGTATTACAGAACTTTTCGGAGTAGATTCCGACCAGAATTATTCCGTTTTCTCTAGAAAACGCAAGAAATCTAGAAAATCCAAAGGAATCTACAAAATAGGAATCTACAAACGCAAGAATCTAGAAAATACAATTTCCGATCGAAATCCATCACGAAAAGTTCCGTAATACACTGAGAAAAAAATATAGTTAGTTTTGGCCTCAACCACAATTTTAAAATCTTTCTAACAATAAATATGATTAACTTAACTATATGCATCATTATGTTAATCATAATTATCGTTAGAAATATTATAAAATTGTGGTTGAGGCTAAAAGTAACTATATTTTTCTCTCAGTACGTGTTAAATTTTGTTTCGTTTTTATTTCATCGATTTTTTTTTTTTAAATTTGTCAGTTTCAGTCTTTTTCATCTAATTGACTTCTCAATGAACGTCCTATTAAATTACAGTTTCCAATGCATTTTCAATGCACCATGCATAACATTTTCATGCAACGGCAACTCTCGCGAGCTGCGGCCGCGGAATTCCGCGATCAGCCAAAATACACTCGACATCGCGAATTCCGCTCCAATTTCCGCGAATCGACGAGTGACCTCGGGATCGCGCTCGTTCTCGCTAGCTAGGGCACTCGACGCCGAGGTCGATCTGGTCTACGCCGGGCGTGCGGGAAATCCCGATGCGCGACGGCCAGCGGTGGCCCCCCTCTTCGTCCCCCACTTTCCGCGCGTTCATCCCACCTCGCTCCCTCGTGCCGCGATGATTGCACCGAGCTGCAGACCGACCCGGCCGACGTTCGCGTTGCATCAGAGCCCCATCAACCTTGGACTTGCTGCTGTTGGCTCACGAGGTTAGGACGACTACCCACCCGTAGTTCCTACGAGCGGAGAGGGGTCTTCCCGCTCTCCCTTCCCCCACATCTCGTTGTATATAGGCACTTTGCTCCAGTGGCGGCTAATTAACCCTTTAACCTAGTGCTGTTCATTCCTCCTCGACCGACAAAACGCCTTCGAGATCGGCGGGAATAGAATTCGCTACGTACTTCCCTTCTTCTTCGCTTGCAGAAGAGATATTTAATTAAACTTGCGATCGGAGAATGATCAAGAAATATGAATGTAATCGCGAAACACATTTCAATCAACGTTCGCGCTATAAAAAGGCTTACTTAAGACTTACCTCGCATTGAAAACTGAGATCCTCTCCGTCCGAATAGCATTTTTGCAAATGTAATTTCCTGAAGACCTGAATACAAGATTTGTATCTCAAGCATCTGAATCAACTCTTTCGTAGAAGATTCAAACGTTAGTATTTCAAAGACTTTCCCTCTGCCTTGCCGCGGCAAAAAAACGACGCGGTCGGATCCTTGCGAGGGGGTTGTCCGGCGTGGATTTAAGGTGAAAAAAACACCCGATCCGTAACCGTAGACGCGCAGGTACAAGTTCCCCGCGCGGGAACTTAATTAATCTCATTAAAAATAGTCGGGGCAATTTGTAGCCATCTCACGCGCGTAATTAACCGCGCGGAAAGGGGGCGGGGGGGGAG
>VBVQ01006211.1:0-10050 GCA_011636635.1 Tetramorium simillimum | reverse complement strand
CTTAATATTCGAGCATAATGTAGCACAAACCTAGCACAATTCAGCACAATTTTCAAATTTGATAAATTCTAAAAGTGGGGGGCTAACTTCGTACAGGTGAGAAAATGCATATTCAAAAGATATACAGAAATTTGTGTATCTTGGATATTCATTCTATGTAGTATTTTGGCTTTATCCGTATATAGAAATTAAATATACGTATATTCATATAGGTATATTTGTGCGTAAATTATATACATAGATTAAATATACGGATATTGGATTATGTGTATCCAGTATATACAAAATGAATATACGCATAATTAGGTTTGTATATACCGTATATTGAAGATTGAATATCCTTAATGGATATTTAAAAGGTATACAAAAATTGTGTGTCTTAGATATTCAGTCTGTGTAGTATTTTAGCTTTATCCGTATACAGAGATTGAATATATAGTATATTCAATCTCAATCAGTAAATACGCATAAAACGAGAATACTATACAAACTGAATATTCAGACACCAATTTTTATATATCTTTCAAATCCATTGCTTTAGTTTTCTTGTGGAATACAGAAATCATTTTTTAAATGTGTCAAACAAATAGGTTGTGCTAAAAAATAACAAAACCACTTACAAAATGCAAATATGTATTTTTCAAATCTTTCTTGAAAACTAAAAATTTAAAAAGACAAAATCACTTTTATATGAAAACAAAACACTTTTTACTAGATTGTATTTATAAGTAATGAATATAAAAATTATTTTTTTAAAATATTATAAAACCATACAAATTTAAAATAGTAATCTTTAGTTTAATTTACTTAAGTAATTTTTTATTTTTGATTCTTCTGCGCTTTTGCCAGTTTTTCTTGTCTTGCTTTTTCGCTCTTTTTTAGGTTAAATGCTTTTCTTCCAATGTGATAGTTTATTTTTGTTGTTGATATTCTTTCACTCTTTGGATCTGCTGATTCTTTATTTAAAATGTAATATCTTCGCTTTTGAGCTCCTGAAAACAAATTCAGTATTTATGTAAAATAATAAAAATTAGTCAAATAAAATACTATATAAATACATGATTTACTAAAAAATACTAACCATAAATAGTAGCTAGAAGATCTTTTTCCAAATATTTATTTGAAGGCGCAGCTCCCTCACCATCAAGAAATTTTTTTTGTTGCACATTGCAACTACTAATAACATGAGTTAGCAACTTTTCCGTGCCAAACATATGCTGTGCAAGGGCATAAATATATGTTTTGTCTCCAGTTTCATTATTGTCTGATGGGTCCATGTTCATAATTTTAGCAATATTTTTTATTTTTTCCCAGCCTATTTCAGGCACCCATATTTCAGGATTTTCATGTATCTGTATTTTTTCCTGAAAAAAAATTAAAAGGTTTAATTTTAATGCTAAATTTAAAAATAATTAAAAATATTTCATTCTTGATAAATAACATTTTAAGTTAAAGTACCATTTTAATAATCTCATTTGATGTTGTTGATGCTGTTGATTGTTGTATTTCAGTAATGTCCGTAATGTTGTATTCATTGTCCGTAGTTTCAATAGGTTTAATTTGAAATTCACTGTCAGTTATTAAGTCTATAATATCAAATCTTGTTGAGATATTTGATGATTCAAATGTGGTATATTCTGCGTTGTCTGGTAAAACACACACTGAAGGTCTTAAATCTGATACAGTGCATGTTGTATTTCTTGATGATACAGGAACAGATGCTGTACATTTAGAAGAAACTGATAATGAAGCTTTAGATGACGTACATGAGTCTTGTGCAATAGTAGAAGGTGAAGATAGCATAAGCTGTTTAATATGCGATTTGGTTTCTGGACAAGTTGATGAAAAATGTTCTCTCTGATAAAATATATTCAGTGTCTTTATTTCATTCAGCTCATTCTCTAATTTTTAAATTTTCTTTTCCATTGCTTTAATTTTATTATCTTTGTCCTGTATAGCCTCCAGATGCAATCTCTTAGGCATAACATCATCATCTGAATCAACTGATGAATCTTCGTCCTTTTCATCACTATCTTCATCATCTTTTATTGTAGAATATCTTTCCTTGTTACTCCATGAAAGTTTCTTTCTTTTCGTAACAAAATTTTCTGCGAGCACCATATGTACCGGTTCTTTAACTTTTCTATCTGGCTTTCCCTGGAAATTTCACAATTGTAAAATTGTACTTATATTTCTTTGATTAATTATTTAAAATATAGATTTTATTATTATTTAAAATAAAAAATATAAAAGGATATGTAAAATATATTAGCAAAAAATAAAATATATCAGAAGACACAGTAGCAATGTCTTTGAGTCTTAATTTTACTCCTTATTTTTAATTATTAAAAAGTTTTCTAAACATTATTTGTAAAATTATTTTGAAAGTTTAATTGTCTATTTCTAAATATTTGAATTGTAACAAAGCAACATTTATTAGTATATATTTTTTCATGTATGCCTCAGGAACATACTTTCTTTCCAATCCTCGTAACCAGTTTGTTTTTTAATATTTTAGCGGTCTCATTTTTTGTTTTCTGCAACATAATAGAATATTGAAATTAAATGTAAAATACAATAATTGTAGAATAAAAAATAACTTATAATGTATGTATAAGACACGTTATAAATGTACCACTAATATATTTTTAGAAAAGATAAATACTCTTGTTGCAAAAAAGTTTAAAGACTAATTAAAACAAGAAGACGTACCTTTTGTTTATTTTTTTGCTGCAATAAATCAGTAGCTCGTGACTCTATCGCTAAGAGTGAGGGAGTCTTAAATCTTTTGTTTCTTCCGGGCTCATCCAATTGTTTTTCTAATTCAAATTCACTTTCTATTGAAACAGAAAATTTACTTACTGAATAAATTACACCCAGACAACATGCCACGTCCACGACAAAATGGCGTTTTGAAGACGTCTCAGAGACTTTAAAATATTTATTTATTTAGTATATTAAGCACTCATTAATCTTGTCTTAAAAAAAGTAAAAGAAGTAATGAATGAAAAAACACATTTTATAAAAAATATATAATACATTTTATATATTTTTATGTGCGTTTTGTGACATTTTTTATAAAATATGTATATATTTTATAAGATTATATATACATATTTTATAAAATATGTATATATATATTAGTTTTTTTCTACAAATTAACTAAAAAAATTTTATTATAAAATCGAGAAATTTTAATAAAAGTATGTATAAGCATACCAGCGATTTTGAGTATATTGGCTTCATAGTATCCTGGTTTTTTGTTGATAATAGCTGAAGCTGTATAATGAGGGATTTCTGATACCCTTTTCGCCATCAAACTAGGAGAATCATCTTCATCAGGGCTCCAAAATACTTCAAATATTGCCTCAGGTCCTTTGTTTTTAACACCATCCGGATTCTTCTCAAATCCGTACACAAATGATAATGGGCAAATCTCTTTTTCCTTGTCCTTAAGGTAGTGCACATATACCGCGCACTTTCCACTGTCTATTATTAATATTGAGTACGATTCACGAACAAATACTTTTAGCCAAATCACGATTGACACCAATTGTAACCTCAATAAACATTGAGATAAATTGTAATAAAAAGAACTATAGGTTAGGTAGCAAGCTGACGTTATTGATCATCATTTTGACGTCAAAAAGACTTTTAACGATATGTTGATGTTAAAATGTCGACAAATAACGATATTTTGACGATAAATAACGTCAGCTTGCTACCTGGGTTACTACGTACTTGTAACAGTTCTTGTACGCGGGACGCGCTGAAATATTTGCCGCGCGGCAACACGATAACCAATCTTACAGTTCCGAAGAAAAGACGATATGTTGATTGGCTATAACGTCGCTTCTTATCGTCACGTGACAAACATCCGAAAATCTCTCGTCCTGTGTGCAACAGCAAAGATAAGTAAAGGTTAGGAATGCCTCTGCACAATTTAACAAGAGCAGCGAGAGCTTTTAACATCACTGGGGCAGTGGAGCAGCTGATATTAGACTTAGTCACGTATCACGTAGATATTCTAATGCAATATATAGCGTATTAAGGGCGACTTTTCTCAAACTCCGATTAACCTATTCGCCGGCATTCCGTTGTAACTAGCATAGTTATTGGCTAATACAGTGAAATTAATCAATAGCTATGCCGATCCAAACGAAACTACCGGCGATTAGATTAACTGGAGCTTGATAAATGTCGCCCTAAATTAATAAGCATTTTCTTTCATTAAGTTGAAGAATAGGAAATTATAACAATGATTAATAAATAACAATAATTAATAAATAAATAAATAATACGTTTATGAGTAACGATAACAAAGTTAGTGCATGTATATCTGGTCATTGCTAATTTTTAATATCATTTATAATTTAATATCATTAATAATTTAAAGATTTTATGATAAAAATATATTCATATAGGGAGAAATATTTTATAAAACGATTTTTATTCTTTATTTTAGTACTTCAAATATTTCTAAAATTTAATCGGTAAGTACTGCACAATTAAAAAAAAGTTAATGCAAAAATAAAAAAATTTAGTTTTTTGTTTTACAGATACTTTACAGAATCCTTTTTTTCTTTATGCTAAAAAATGAAAAAGCAGAGTAATATGTTTGCACTTCGAAAGCGTTATAAACAATATTTAGAACCGGGAAGTATTGCAAAAATTCCACCATCCACATTAAGACGCTAGCGTAAACAAGGAAAATCAAACATATTTACTGTAAACAAAGGTAAAAAATAAAGTATTTTTCAAAAAACGTTACAGAAAAATATATAATTAATTTCTAAATTAACAGAAAATTAATATATATATTTTTAATTATTTATTTTTTGACTATTTATTATAGTGCCTGCTTTTTCTGAACAATCAGAAAACATTACAAATTTACAAGATGAGCATGCAGATAATATATTTGTTGCTAATTTTGGAATGGATTTGGAGAATCAAGAACAAAATCTCAGTAAAGCTAGTAATGAAGAAATTGAAGAGAAGTTTGTTGAATTTAGTAAGACAATTCATGAAGCTATTATATGGAACTTTTTATAATTTTAATTCTACAGAAATTCGAATTTTCGATTGCAGTAAAATAGGCTATTATAAACAGAATTATTTTATTATACGGCGTTATACAAAATATATGATATCTGTAATTATATGACATAATCGCATATAATCATTATCGCAATCGTTTTCTTTTTTGCTTGATAGAAATGTCAAAAATTGTGTGATTTTTAAATGCTTTCTTTTTCAATATTATATTTAAATAGCCAAATATAAAATACATGTGAAATAAAAAATAAATTTATTTTAATAATACATAATGTTAATTTATGCATAAAAAACATAAATTAATATACATAATAATTAGCCAAATGATAATCGAAATCTTACGTTTTTTATCCAAATAGTAACTGTTATAATTCCATATAATAGTTTCTCAGCATTTTAATTTTTCCAACACTAATTTTTCTTGTTCTTCAAACTATTGCAGTACTTTGGCCCTTAATATATCAATTGACAGTGATAAGAGCTACTCCAGTGATGAAGAAAGAAATACTTTTTGTTCGAATTCTGTGTCCTTAAGTTCCGAAAATTTAAATAAACCATTGTGCCCTTCTTTGTCAATTACAAAAATCGAAACAATGCTTATGATATTTCATATGACTTTGAGGCATGGAATGACTGGTGCATTGGTTGAAGATATTTTAAAATTTGTGAACAAAATAGTTGGTGATGACAATGCTTTGCCATGCTCTAAATATTTATTTCAAAAACTTTTTTCTCATGGTGCATCAATGGAAATTCAATTTTATTGCCCTACTTGTTGCATTTATTTGGGTTCTAAACGTAACTTCAAAGACTGTGAAATAACTTGTCCATCATACGATTATCGGAGTCCCACAGGTTCGATAAAAAGCGAGGCTTCTTTTGTATCTTTTAGCATAAAAGATCAAATAAAAGATGTTCTTCAAAGACCAGATGTTAATATAAATTTAAATGGTCATATTAATGTAGATAATGTAATACGTGATATATACGATGGCGAAATTTATCAGTCTTTAAAAAGAGAAGATATATGTGAAAATGCTTTGACGATTACTTTTAATACGGATGGAGTAAATCTCTTTCAATGTACTACAGGCTCTTTGTGGCCAATATTTTTTACAGTAAATGAAATTGTTCCAAGTCAACGCTTTAAGCCAGAAAATGTATTTTTAGCAGGATTGTGGTTTGGAAATACGTCTCCTATTATGAATGTATTTTTTAAACCATTTGTAACTGAATTAATAGATCTAACTAAGTCTGGGATTGTTTGGAATTGCCCTGGTCGAGGAATTATTGAGAGCACTGTATATACTATTTGTTGTGTTACAGATTCAGTAGCAAAGCCTAAAGTTCAAAATATTGTACAATATAATGGAGCATTTGGATGTGGATATTGTTATCATCCCAATGTCCCAATAGTTATAAATAATGAAACTAGACGTACAGCTCTAAAATATGTACCTGATAAAATATATGCATATAGATCAGATAAAAAATTGCGAAAGGATATGAGAAGAGAAAATGTTAACTTAGGAGTAAAGGGCAAATCTTGCATATATAATTTGCCAGGGTTTAATATGTGCTTTGGGTTTGGAATTGATTATTTACAGCAATCTTTAGAAGGTATAATGGATAAATTGCTATCTCTGTGGTTTGATTCAAGTAATCATCAGCAGAATTATTATATTGGTACAGTTATTGGACAAGTTGATAAAAGATTATGTTCAATAACTCCTCCAACTTATGTATCAAGGAAGCCTCGGTCACTTACAGATAGAGCACGATTTAAAGCAAATGAACTAAGAAATTTTCTGTTATATTATGGTCTTCCATGTCTTTTTAACATATTACCAGAAGTTTACTACAAACATTTTCAGAAATTAGTTACTGCTGTATACATTTATCTTAAAGAAAAAATAACTCTTCATGAGGCAGATTTTGCTGATAATTTACTTTATGAATTTACAATTGAATATAGCAGACTGTATTCTGAAGCTAATATTGTATATAATATTCATTTATGCATGCATTTAGGAAAAATTGTCTCTATGCTTGGTCCACTCTGGGCTTATTCCACGTTTGTTTTCGAATCAGGCAATGGATATCTTAATAGATTGGTTAAAGGAACAACTGGTATTGTAACTCAAGTGGGGCGCAAATATATTATGGCTCAAAATGCCTCCAAATTAGTGCGAAGTGGACAATATAATGTTCGCAATGATGTTTTGGAGTTTTGTTCTGACATATTTATGTATAAGCAAATGAAAAATTACAACTTTTGCAACGAATATACTCTTTTGGGCAGAAAATATACTTTACAGCTTACTGCAAATGAAAGAGATCTTTGCAATATTTTATCAATAAGAGCGACTTCAGTAGACTGTTACAATAGAGTTATCAAATCTGGAGTCATTTATTACGGAAAAAGATACTCAAAACAACAGCAATTCAATGATTCTTGTGTACGATTAGATTGTAATGATAGTTATGCATATATTGATTTAATTTTTCTAGCTTATCAGAATCAGTCATTAGACGTCTTCTGCTTCATTCGTTCAATACAATTGGCTGAAGATAGAAATCCATATATGCCCCCACATATTAAGCAATGCAGTTTAGATCCTTTTGGGCCTCTCCAAATATGTAAAATGAGCAATGTACTGTCTAAATGCATCTTAATATATTGTGACGGAAAGAAATATATTACTGAACGACCTAATACTTATGAAAGAGATTAGAAAATTTATTTATTTCACAATCTGTCTATATTAGCATTGCATTATTGCATAGCCAGTAAAATTATACTAAAAAATTTTTCGTTCTTTATTATTTTATCTATATTTTACTATTCTTTCATAATTTTGGCACATGTACTTTGTTGTTATGATATTTATATATAAGTAAATATACAACTTTGTCAATTGTGTAAATTCAGCTTACTAACTTTTAATTACTTGTATTTTTTTCCTCCATATAATCTTTAAAAAAAAGTCATGTAACATTTTAGGAAAAAATTTATTGCTATAATAAATTTTTTCCTATATAACATTATACTGTCCACTTCGCACTAATTTACTGTTTTATTTATTTTTAAAATGTAAATAAATGCTATATGTGGTAAAATATATATTATAATAAAATAAAATAATAAATAATATAATAAAAACTTGCGAGATGGCAATTGATCTACTGAATTGTGTTTTCCTTTCGTGTATCTTTTAATCACAGTAGTGTTTTAGAAGTTATCTACTCTAGTGATTGAATTTTTTGGTATGCTTTTTGAATAAATAATGATTTTATAATCTTTACATTTAACGTATATATTTCGTGTGCATATATTTTCCCTTGTATATGTGTATATATATATATATGATGACTTTTATATAATTTCATATGCATATGAAATTAATCATTATGATGACTAATTTCATATGATGTATACTCTGAAATCTTTTTTGCGTAACTTTAAAATATAAAGTAAATTAAGTGTATTTCTAGAATTTAGGACACTACTTTAATTAAAAATTGGTATAAAAACTTAAAAGAAATAAAATTAATTTATAATCCTCCAATTAAAATATTGTTAACAATTTTTTATCTCAAATAAGATAGCTAAATGTTATCTGTGGATTTACTTTTAAAACATTAAAAATAACTGCTTTATTTGCTAAGAATCAACAACAGAACATGCTTTCTCCATTTTATGTTCTAATAAAACACTATTATAAATAGCATACTATAATTTAAAAGACTAATTAAATTTTTAATACTTTTTGTTAAAACATATTTTTTCAGATTTTGTAATAAAAACTGTAAATATATTAATATAAACAAATTTCTATAGCTTTGTTAAACATTTACAAAAACTTACATGCTAATATATTGATTAACCCTTTAACATACAAAATTCAATATACACTTCTATGTATGTACACTTCTAAGTTCTAAAGATAATATGATATTGGTCTTCATATTCGCTACTATTTTTGTATATACAGGAGTATAAACAACCCTCAAATCATCTTGGATAGTAAACTGTATATTAATGTTCGGATATTTAAGTCGAATATACAGTATACACGCACGTGAAGGTCCTCAATTGAGCATATAGAAGATTAATATGTGTATACACAAACCCTCTATATACCTATAACTGACATCTCTATATACTTAAAAGGTATATTAATCATGAATATACCGATAGACAGGACATATACTAGGATACACATATTGTATATACAGATATAGAAATTTTGCATACGCATACACAAATTGTGTATACTTTCTGTATACCTTGTATATACTTTTTTTCTAGGGCCACCACGCCATGCAGGACCTTCCGCCGTCCCAACCGGGACGTACAAACCGGAGCAAAGCTGCCGACGACTTCCGCATCTCGGCAGACCTCTCCGACGCCACCACCTACACCGCAGCTAAAGATCTCATCACCTCTCTGTCCACGGCTAGATCCCGGAGTCTCCATGGCTCCGTGGATCCTCTGGGAGCTCGATCTACCGCTTTTCGAGCCGGTCTGGTCTCAATATCTCTTCCCCGATCAAGAGATTCAGACCGATCCACTGGAGGTGATTGGAACAGAGGTGCAGACCGACGCTCTCATCACCACCCACCGAGAGGTTCAGACCGATCCTCTCTCAATACGTCACATCGGGATCCAGGCGTTAGCGACCACTCGCGACACCGCCGTCCAAATAGAGGGCAAGGTACTGGTATTTGAGGACTTGCCGATCTTAATTTCGCCACCACCAAGGACACCAACCAAGTGTCCGTGTACTCCAGGACGATCCTTGACTTTTATCAAGCGTCTGCCAAAAACTTGGACTTCCATCCGGCATACGGCGGATATTATAAATGTTTAGTATTATCTTTTAAATAACATTTTTAATTGTGAAATATAACACTGATTATTTTAAAAATAATCATTAAGAAACAAAAATAAAATTAAAATAATAAAAAAATACCCCTCTAATTTTATTG
>VBVQ01006210.1:0-10052 GCA_011636635.1 Tetramorium simillimum | reverse complement strand
ATATATATGTATATATATATATACATATATATATATATATATATGTATATATACCTCTGTGAAGCTGGCATCTCATCTTCGAAAAAAATTAATTTTTTTCTAAAGTTCTCAATGCACCCTAAATAGTTCTAGAGTTCTACACTAATTTTAAAAATAGTTCTGGCGAATTAAGCTAAAAATCAATTTTGAAACTTCGGGGTGCTAATTTCACAAAATAAAAACTTTAAATCAGCAATAACTTTTTAACCATTAGACACAATTAATTTTGACATTAGAATTTCTTGTAGAACTCTTGTGGTGCTATCCAGAACTTCAAATAGAATTGCCAGAACTTAAAAAAAATTTTTTCTATTATTGGAGGTGCTAACTTTACAAAATGAAATAATTAAGTCAGCGATAGCTTTATAACCGTTAGAAATAGCTAATTTTGCCATTACAATTTCTTGTAGAACTCATGAAGTGCTACCAAGAATTCTAAAGAAGTTACCAGAATACCGGTCAAAATTTTTCATCTATCGGAACTTGGAATTTTTCAATCCGACATTCACAAAATCGCGAGAATTTTTGAAATGTTGGTCTTAACGCCTCGACCATTAAGAGTTATTGTTAGAATTCGTGAGGTGCTACTCAGAACTCTAAAGAAATCACCGGAATAGCGGTCAAAATTTTTTATCTATCGGAACTTGGATTTTTTCAATCCGACATCCGCAAAATCGCGAGAACTTTTAAAATGTTGGTCTTAGCGCCTCGATCATTAAGAGTTATTGTTAGAGCTCGTGAGGTGCTTCCCAGAACTCTAAAGAAATCACCAGATTACTGATCAAAGCTTCATCATTTCAAAAGTCTTCGCGATTTTTACGGTATTTTTATATGAAATATTTGTAAGATTCGAGTAATATAAATCATCCTTTTAAATTATTAACAGATGAAAGATTTAAAAACGTACAACTTGACCAAAAATATATTTTTATTATTTTCGATGTTTTTTAAATATTTCTTTTGTACTTTTTATATACAGAAGAAATTATAATTTAATTAATAATATTAACTTCTAAATTGTAAAATTATTAAAATATGATAGTGTGTATCGTCAGCGTCACGTGACGCGATTCTATCCCCTCCACAGCCACGGGCATGTGGCAGAGACCTAAACCTGGGAACACTGTCCCTCACCTCATCAATTGATCCCTTGCATAACCAATCCCCTACTCTTCGTATACTCTCCCTCTTCATCCTCCATCACCGCTCCAAAAACTCCACCAACTCCTTCCCTCTCTATTGACTTTCTCATCTTTCGATTTCCTCCCTCTTCCCACTCTTCCCCTCTCTCCCTTCTCTCCCTCCACTCCCCTACCTCTTATTCCTGTCCTGACATTAAAATCCCCTCCTATCACTGTCTTTATCCCCTCTTCCTTCCCCTCTGTCTACTTCCTTAATTCCTGCAACTTCCTCTTCACATCTCCTTTTATGTACACCACCTTCTAATTCTCCCTTCCTATTCTGACCTTCTCTGTGATCAGTTCTTCCGTCCTCATTTATCTCTCTTCCTCTCTCCAGCATCTCTTGTCTCACTCTCTTCATCATTCTCTCGTCCTATCCTTTTTATTTCTCCTTTCTGCATATTGCACTCTCCATCTATAACCTTGGAGAAATGGAAGGGGAGATTACCTAACCTCTAGGTAATTTCCCCCTCAATTTTCCCACCCCTTTATGTCCAGCAACGTTTCCATCAAAATATCACCTCCCACTTCTTTAATCCTTCCCAGGACTTCCAATCTTTATTACCCAAACCCGCCACATTCCAAAAACGTACTCTTACCCCTTCCTCCTCATCTTTCTTTTTTCTTTCCTCTCCTTCCTTCTATCCTTCATCCTTTCTCCCCTCTTGCCCCGTCCCTGATTCCCTTTCCTGTTTCCTCTTATGTCTCTCAATACCTCCCTCTCCTCATCCCAAAACCACCATTCTCTCTCTATCTTTATTTCCCTATATCCTATCCACACCCGTTTACCCAATCTGTCTTGCTCCCTCGCTATTTCAATTTCCTTTTCATCACCTCAAATCGTCGTCTATTCTCTCCTTCCTTCCTTTTAACCCACTCTTCTTCCTCATTAGCTTCTTCTTTTGCTCTTCACTTCCCAACCTTACCCACCATAAATCCTTCCCCGTCCCCCTTGTACTTATTCTCTTTAACCTTTTCGTGCCTGGTGGGACATATATGTCCCAGCACTTAAAAAATTCTACAAAATTTCTCTATCCTCTCCCTCACCTCCTCTTCTCTCAACACATAATCAATCACCGTATTCCCTCTACTCCCCGTATACTCCTCTTCTTCATCCCCCTTCACCGCCTCATTGAATATACTCCAATCCCTCTTCTTCAAAAACTCCACCAGCATCCTTTCCTCTCTATTGACCTTCTCATCCCGCGATTTCCTCCCTAGGAAAAATAACGATATATTTCTAGGTTCATTTTAAAGATAAAGAATAGGGCTTTTCAGGAAAAAATCAACACTTTTGTAAGTTTTGTCCTTTTGTCTATGTCTTCTCAAATGTTGGTAAAATGAAATAGAAATTATTATTTTAATTAAAAATTTTTGTTTTAATTAAAAATATAACTTATATAAAAATATAACTATAAAGTATAACTTTCATTTTAATTAAGATATCTGGCTCTTTCTAGGCTCATTTTAAAAATTTACATAAGTGCCAAATAAAAATAATTAAATCTCATTTCAAAATGGCAGGTTCAAGATAGCGGGAGAAACAAATTTTATAAATTGGTTCACCATATTAGAACCGCCATTTTAAATTTTAACATTTGGACTGCAAATTCGTTAACAGCAACCCGTCATCAGAAATCTCTAATAAATGATTTTCATTCAAATGTGAACAAACTTTACATTTTCTTTGGTCCACTATCTTAAATCCACCATTTTGAATTTTGAAATTTAAACTAAATTTTTGACATCAACAACCTCGAAAACCTCTAGTAGTATGCGAGTTCAAAGCAAACTATTCTTAGAAAAAACTCAGGCACGAAAGGATTAATTCTTCCATCCTCACCTCCGCCTCTATTTCCTTAATCAGTCACTCCACCGTCTCCCTCTCCTTCCCTTCCTTTACCATGACATTCCTAAAAATCATTTTCCTCTTTTTCTCCTTTTCCCTTATCTCTATACTCCTTTCTATCTCCTTCAGTCTTCCCTCCATTACCCCTCCCGTCCCTTCTTCCCTCCTTCTTCTCTCCCCAACCCCTTTCATTTTTCACATACACATCCTCCTTTCCAGATCCTTCATCTTCCCCTTTATTTCCTTTTTCTCCTCCCGCCACTTTTCCTCCTTTTCTCTCAATTCTCTCACCTTTCTTCTCAGCTCCTCCATCTCTTTGCTAAAATTACCACTCTGCTCCCTTAGTTCCTATTTTTCTTATTTTCTCCTTCAATCCCTTGCGACGGAGGATTCGAGGGCCCGCCTGACTCTCGAGGTCCGCCCAGACTGAATGCAACTTTTCGCGACAATTATTTCGGAATTGATAGTTTACTTAAATATTGGGCGCCAGGCGCGGAATTCCACGCCACTCAATAAACGCTAACTTGACTTATTTACATCCATTCCCCAAAGGAAAGGGGCTCGGGAGAGTGGAGCATCACATAAAGAAAGGTACACAAGGTAGAGATCGATATGATGTAAAAGAGATATATTTTTACGAATGTTTCATTACAGGGAAACCGTCTTCGAGTATACGGGCGCGGTCGCGTGGCAGTCCTCCTGCTCGTGGAATCAACGCGAGTCCCGATGCCTTATTAAGCTGTAATTTTTGACGATTCAAGCTCGGCCGCGGCGCAACTCACTCCATATAGCGCGGCTCAACCGGAGCTCCACAATTAAGTACGATTTGCGGACGGGTCGCGATATTTTGTCCCCTCGCGGCTCCTGCCCGAGGGCACTGGTACAAAATGGTATGCGCGGTCTTCCGAATGACAATTCCCGATTTCGCGAAGGCACGCTAACGGGGCATGCGGCATTATATTTCTCGATTCACAACAAAAAAAATACAACTACGATTACGATCTGTTATAACGAATTGCAATGGTATTTACGCGCGGACTGTCGGCGGCCTGGATCGCGGGCGAAAGACCCCGATAAAATATTCAAGACGAGCCCGGGTGGCGCACCTCCTCGCGGAATATAGGGATCGAGCTTTCAATCTATGCTCTCGCCAAGGGCGTTACCCGACGTTTCTTTTGCGGAACGTGTTGGAGATCGCCGGCCCGGTCTCGTCACTCACGCTATACTCCGGAATGGCAGTCTTACATTCTTCTCGTCTTTGCTGACGCCTTCCTCGCGCTCCGACGTGGCGTGTCCCAGGTCTTTCGTGGACAAAGCTAGCGGACGATGCGGGTAATCTCGAAGCTCGCTCCGCTCCGTTCGGACGCTCGCACGACAGTGCTGTTTCGGCGTGCTCGCGGCGCCTCGCCGAGTCCTCCCTCCGATCGCGCCTCTTCCGGCGGTAATCTTCGATTGATCGACCCTCGGATTCGGTCGATAAGGGCGGTGTAACTTCCTCCTTCTGGCCTCGCTCTTATCATTCCGGGCGCCCCGCTGCCAGTCAGTCGGGTGCGTCCCGCGGGTCGTCATGCAGGCCCTTCCGTGACCTGGCTTTCCCAGCTGGCCAGGCCAGGGTCCATCTGCCCGGTCGTGGCCTGTTCCTCCTGACGACGGCCACTCTCTATCTCCAAGGTCAGTCCAGAGCGTCCTCCGGGGGTGACCTGCCGCTCACTTACGTTGCCGGATCCTCGCGGTGTTGTGTGTAGGGGAGGGAGATGCCCGCGGGCCCGCGGCACGTTCCGAATTCCTCTGACCCTTTTTCTCCTTCGCGCCGCCACCTCGTTCTCCCTAGTTCCACAGTCTCGTTCTCGCGACTCCCCGACCGACCACTCCGGACATATAAATTTATCTCTAATTCCTATGGTAAAAGAAAGAATAAATGTCTGTCACCTCAGAACCGACAGGACGGCACAGACGATAATGACGAAACACGAAAAATAAAATAAAGTGATAGGGTCGCCGCTCTCTCGCTTCCGCGAGTGCGAGCTCGACTCCTCCATTCCCTGCTCGGTCAGGTGGGCCCTTGTGACGGACAAAGTCACGTCACACCCTTTATTCCTTTCACTTCTTCCAAAACCTCTCAGTAATCCCTCTAAATCCGTCCCTTTGCTCTCCACCGGTGATCACGGTGTTTTTTTGCTTCCTTGGAATATCGTTTCCTCTACCTGGCCTCCTTCCTCCTCCTCTCTCTCTCCCTTTTCTTTCTCTACATTTCATCAATTAATTCCAAATTCCCGGTTCTCACTCTCGCTTTATCCTCTTCCGTCTTCGCTACTCTCTATCTCTTGTTCATCCCGCACGCTCTCTATCCATTCCTACCTCTTTCTCGCCTCTGTTTCCTTTCTCCTATCTTTCTACTCCCGATCTAACTGACTCATCCCAACTGACCCATTCTGTTCTCTCTCTCTCTCTCTCTCTCTCTCTCTCTCTCTCTCCTCACTCTCTCTTACACTTTCACCACAGATTCTCATTCGCTTCACCACTCTTTCCGCTTAATCTCACTCTGCTCACTCGCCATGTGTCTATCTTCTACGCACTGGAATCGGAAGTCGAGACACCCTGTTATTACACTACAATAAAAATGAATATCAAACATTCTTATAGAAATTTTAATGTATGTATATAGATGAAGAGTCTCTTAGAAATAATGTTTGCCGAATGGAAGATGCTAAAATCAAAAGAGGAAACAGAAATTATGGAAGAATATGCTAGAAGAGGCAAACAATATACTATATTTTATGCCGGTAAGAATTTAATTTATATATTTATTGAATATTGTAAAATTACGAAATGTCTTTTCTATAGTTAAATCTTTATCTAATTATCGAATTTAATCATAATTATATTTAAAAGTATGATATTCCAATAAACTAATTCTTGGTGAAATAGCTTTTAAAGAAGATTAAATTTTTAAAGAGTCACTGGTCCTCAAAAAAATAAAAGGACTTCACAAATTAGACTCACAAGAGACATTCGGCAACGCGAAAATTAAAAAAAATTTTGAAACTTTGCAGAATTATAGAGTAGATAAATCTAATAATAATTTTTCGTTGATATTTGTTTTTTTTATTTTAAGAGTAGAAACAGTCCCTTGAAAGAAAATGATACATATACCCAGTCAGCACAGAAGATCCCTTGAATGTACATAAGTGTGGGATTGGAGCCGAGTCGTCGATCGTCGGCTGACCGTTTGAACTCCCAAACAATGGGCACCGCGAGCGCCCTGATCTGCCCGACAATTAGACCGCCGCTGCGTTGTTTTTCTCGCGGAAGCCTGGCGGCTTTTTTTCATCAAAATCAAACGACAGCCGCACGGAAACCGCTTGAATATAAGCCGGCGGAAATCTCGCGAGCGATCAGTCTTTGTACGACAGTCCAGCGAGTCACTTCGTATATTGCATCGTAATACAGTATATTTCCTATTACTTTCCACTTGTGTGTCTACGTGTTGCGACGGAGGATTCGAGGGCCCGCCTGACCCTCGAGGTCCGTCCAGACTGATCACTAAATTTTTCGCAATAATTATTCTTGAAGTTAACGAGAGGTTGGGCGCCAGGCGCGGAATTCCGCGCCACGCGACACGGATTACCCGATCTCTATTAATTTCCTTCCCGGAGCGTGGGAGACGGATTTGGGGAGAGAGATAGGCGTCGCCAAAGAAATTCAGATAATACCATAGGTTTAAGGAGAATATAATTCAGATCTGAGGATAACCCGTTACAGGAAAGCCGCGCAGGCTATTCGAAAGCGGTCTTGCGACGAGTACTTAACTCGGATCTTTCCCATCGTTCCGTATTTTGGTGATATAACACTTTGCTTCGGAACCGTTCTTATGGCTTGACAAATGTAAAATCTTGCCGGGCGCTTTCTTCGCGTTAGGAGGCTCGACTAGAGGCCGTAATAACTCGCGGAAAGTACTCGCGATATTGTATTCTCGTGATCTCGATTATTTCAGACCTTATCATTAGACGCGCATTACTTTAGGAGCGATTATAGATTGTCGCGGCCGCATGAGGACGGCCCGTACGATCTCCGGCTCCCCGATGCGGGAGAAAACAACGTGATCGCGATTACCTATTGCCATAGAATTTCCGATAGTTATAATAAAATCTACGTGTGGACTGCCGGCGGTACGGGACGCGGGCGAGAGACTCAGATAACATGCTCCAGACGAGCCCGGGTAGCGCACCTCCTCGCGGAATAGGTGGATCGAGTTCGATCTGAAATCTCGCTCCGGGCGTTATACGGCGTTCCGGTTACGGAACGGATTGGAGGTCGCCGGCCCGGTCTCGTCCCTTACGTTATACCTCGGAGTGGTGGCCTTACATCCTTCTGGTTTCCTCGCTCGACTCTAGCTCCCACTCGACGAGGGCAGCAGTCTCAAATTTTCGACGATGCGGACCAGGGATCGGGCTCGCTCCTTCCCGCACAGCGGTACGCACGACAGTGCGGTCTCGGCGCGCTCGCGGTGCCTCGCCGGGTCCGCCCTACGATCGCGCCTCTTCCGGTGGAAATCGATGATTGATCGATCGGTCGATCGGTCGATCGGTCGATCCTCGGATCCGGTCAATAAGGGCGGTGCAATTCTCACCTCCTGGCCTTGCTTTTGTAATTCCGCGCCTCGCGGGTCGTCGTGCAGGCCCTCCCGTGACGTGGCCTTCCCGACTGGCCAGGCCGGGACCCATCTGTCCGGTCGCGGCCTGTTCCTCCTGACGATGGCCACTCTCCTGGGTCAATCCGGAGCGTCCTCCGGGGGATGACCCGCCGCTCGCTTACGTTGCCGGATCCTCGCGGTCGCCGCACGATAAGAAGAGGGAGGCCGCAGGCCTGCGGCACGCTCCTCGTTCTGCTGACTCCCCAGTTCCGCACCGCATCTCGCCTCCGCGGACGCATCTCCGCTCTCCTGTTGTTGCTTCCTATACCCCTCTGCCTCGGACCAATCACTCCGGCATAAAACCTAGCGCTACTTCCTACGGCGAGAAACGGAATAAATGCGTGTCCTTCCACAACAGTCAACGGCACAGACGATAACGACAAACAACAAAAAATATAAAATAATGTGCTATGGGTCGACGCTCTCTCGCCTCCGCGAGAGCGAGCTCGACCCCGCCACTCCCCGCTCGGTCAAGTGAGCCCTTGTGACGGACAAAGTCACGTCACAGTGTTTATTACTCAATCCTACATAAGATATACGGAAACGGATATTGGATATTCTGTGTATATAGTAACACTAAATGATGTCCATTGCAGATCGTATGGATGTTCAAAAGCAATCCGTCGTAGGTCTTAGGTAGATCCATTGTATATTCATTTGTACATCCAATGTATGTACACTGACCGGCAGGAATGGTGTCCCTCGGTGGCTGGTATGGGTGTGATAGCCGAACGCGGCGAACACACACACCGAAGCGCGTACATACGTGTCTCTTGACGCGCGGATCGAGGAGCGAAGGGTGCCGTCCGATGTTGCATCTTTATCGCAAGATGCACAAGAGAGAGAAAGCAACGCAAGACGTGCTCGCGACTGGCGGTGTTCCTACGGTCTCACCCTCGCCGCTTGAATGCAGGGTGTGCAGGTGAGATAGCTATAGAGACACCACGGGCCGCCGAGGGACACTATTCATGCCGGTCAGTGTACATACTCGGAACATACATTTTCGTATATCCAGAAGATATACTAAATACTAAAAATGCGATTGTATGGATATATGAGTATATACATTGGATGTACAAATGAATATACAAGATCTACGGCGCATTGCTTTTGAACATCCATACGATCTGCAATGTGCCATGTATCGATATAAGCCGTTTGAATATGGCGCTATACAATAGGTATGCGCAATGTGCATACGCGAGCGAACGAGGCTCTCATTGGATGTCTCTCCCCTCGTCTGGCGGGCTAGGGAACTCCCGTCTTGTCACTCCTTGTTTTGTATTCGTGTAAGAGAATAAACGTGTACGAATTGAACTTTGTTAATTCCTGCCTAAATTATTGTGTAGAGAGATACACAGCACAATGGACATCATTCAGATGTGTTACGATATACACAGAATATTCAAAAAAAGTTTCCGTACATCAGTACACAGTTATGTACATTCAAGAGATCTTCTGTCCTGACTGGAAAAGAATGTGTGCGGAAAAGTCATGTTTTGATTAACCGAAAAGTATACATTATAAGCTTCTTTATATAATCCACCAAATAAACTTTACTTACGAGAAAGCGTATAATCCTTGCGACTCCTAGCGGCGTGAACAACTTATGCGAATTTGCGAATATTTAACCTAACCAAGAAAGAGTGCTCTTCTTGCAACGCGGTGATTTTGTATGGAAAGTTTTAGAATGATATCCCTCTGCCTACACACTATTTTTTTTCCCGATTACTACACACTAGGTTAGGGCGCGTCCCGACGGATAAAGAAATAGCGGATCGGAACAGTAACGGAAAGGAAACTAAATGGAAGACTAACCAATCAGAGTGATTCCGTTCCGTTTTTTCGAGGTCGGGATTCCTATGGCCAATATTTTGCCGGAAGGGAACAAAAACGGATTCATTCTGATTGGTTAGCTCTCCATAATTTGGAGAGCTAGCTAATCAGAGTGATTCCGTTTTTGTTCCCTTCCGGCAAAATATTGGCCATAGGGATCCGGCCTCGAAAAAACGGAACGGAATCACTCTAGTTTCCTTTCCGTTACTATTCCGTTCCGCTATTTATCCGTCGGGACGCGCCCTTATGCTAACCCACGAACTTTGTTGACTCATATCTCCGAATACATTAGATTGATTTTAACGGTTTTTTTCAATCGATACGAAAAAAACTCAAAATTATGATGGTGCTGATTAGAAAGTCGAAGACATTAAAAGAAAAAAGATATTTTGAAATAAATGAAAAAGAAATAAAAAATTTGTGCAAAAATTTACTTTTCTTCAAACGCTTGTAT
>VBVQ01006209.1:0-10056 GCA_011636635.1 Tetramorium simillimum | reverse complement strand
GTTTTAATCTATATTAATATGGTTTCAGTTAAACGTAGGGATTTTTTTATATTAATATTTACTATTTTTTGCCCCTTAAAAAAACGATTTTTTTTTTTACTGAATTTTTTTTATTTAAACTTTTTTTAATCTCTGCCATTTTAACAACAAATTGTTTTTTTTTTAATCGGATACTCTTAACTGAAACCATATTAATATAGATTAAAACAGTGTTTCCTTTTTAATTTTCAGATCATTATTAGACGAATTATGATGACAACCAGTAAGGCACTTTTTCTGTGCAGCGTGTTGCAGTTATTTCAATAATCGTACTTTAAAATACACATTTCTAAATAAAAAAATTGGTAAACTAAGTTCAAAGTATGTACTTTTCAATTCACTAACTCTGACATTTCTGTAATGTATGAGTAAGTAAAAAAAAATTATAAATATTGTCATCTTTTATCGCCATCATCCTGTTATTCCGCCTTAAAAAAGCCGTGTTACTGATATTATTATCGTCGCTTTTTCGCGATGCTAATTGATTAGCTCACTTCGTATTTCAAGGGTAGCTATCAGCGCGGAGATGTGTATTGTAATAGTTTTAAGAGTTCATACATAGGTTAACATAAATTTGTATATTTGGTTATACAAAAATAAAAATATCTCATGTAGTAAGAATGAAATTAATCATTCGAAAGTAATAATAATATTATAATTGATGAATTAGCGGTTTGCGTTACGGCGAATCGTTACACACGCGACACGATGTAGTATTCTTAAGAACGTGAAATAAATAGAAATACTGATCTGTTACTTGAGTAACAATAAGCTTCACGACGCGCAACTTGGCGAGACTGAAGTTACAAGCAGGATTCAACTTCTGAGATGTAGCTGCTATGAGCGACGAGTGAAAACTAAATCCTTTAAGACCGAGACCGAATTTATAGCATTTTCGACTGAGCGAGATTAATCCCTCAAATTATTTTTCTTTTAGAATTAACCAATCACAATTATTCCATTTTTTAGAAGAATAACTGTGATTGGCCAAAAATAACCTGAGTTGGGTCAACTTGCTCCGTCGAAAACGCTATTAGTTTGTGGAGAAGAAGGGAGTTTCTTTAAAATAAATGTAGGCGGGGATATTAGTATATTTGTTAAGTCTTTACTCAGAGAAGAAATAATCTGACAAGGGTCAAGTACAAAATACATTTGGTACAGAATCTATCTAGAATTCTGTTTTAAAGAAATATTGAATAGATGAATGACGAATAGGTTTTCTTTTGATTCTCAGAAAAATGAAAGTTAAAATTTCATTTCTATATTCTAATTTCTTTTCAAGACATTCAACAAGGGACTACAAACAGACAATACTTCGAGGAAAAGAATTGATTATACAAAGAGCTATAAATATGTCAAGGAAGAAAAATTTCCCTTCATTTTTCTAAGAATCAAAGGAAAGTCCATTCCTCATTCATCTATTCAATATTTCTTTAAAACAAACAGAATTGCAGATAGATTTTGTACCAAATGTACTTTTATACTTGACTCTTGTCAGATTTTGTCTCTTAGAAAAGTATTTGTCTTTTGACAAATATACTAATATCCTCATCTACATTTATTTTAAAGAAATCCCCTTTTCTCCACATTTCGTACTGCGAGAGTAGCTTTTATCGCGGAAATTTGTGTATTGTGATAGTTTTGAGAGTTCATGCATAGGTTAACATAAATTTGTGTATTTAATTATACAAAAATAAAAGTATCTCATGTAATGAGAATGAAATTAATCATTCGAAAGTTGAATAAAAGATTAATTGGATGAAAGTGATAATAATATTATAATTGATGAATTGGTCATGAAGAAAGAAAAAGACAGCAGACAAGTTAGGCTATTAAAAAAGATTTTAAAAATTAAAAATGTCTATCAATAGCGCGCGCGAAGTGCACGTACACCATTAGTTTTTTAAATACAGGATGTCTCTAATTTCTCATATGTTTTTTGTAGATATTTGATTTGTTTAATTTACAGTTAATCTATTTAGCAAAAATTAATTTAATCAAACTATCAATAATTTTTTAATTTAAGGGATTGAAAAAATCTTAGTGACCAATTTTTAAGAAGCTAAATAAGTTACAAAATTTATCATTTTTTAAGCAAAAATTTTATTATATTTTAATAGAATTTTAATTTAAAATTAAATTATAAAGATATGTAATATCAAAGATTTAAATAAATGATAACTTCCATTGACATTTTTACTAAAGAATAATCAGTTTTAATTTGACATTTGTTGAAATATTGTTATTAAAGCGCATACCAATTAATATCTATGCGTGAAATATTTTTTTTAATATTAACTAACAGATGTATAGAGATATAAGGGGAAAATAAATTCTTATAAATTGTTTATTAATATTATGGTGTGAGATAATTAATTGGAGCAAATATCATCTATAAATAATTGCATAAATAATTACACGCATGTACGTAAATCAAGATTAATATTTCTTGTCTTCAGAAATAAGATCATTGGGCATTATAAGGTTTATCACGTTTAAATATAATATTATGCATGAAAAAAATGAATAATTAATTACCTAATGCCAAATAATCTTAAATTACAGAATTGTTGAAGTGTTACAAAAACTTCATGTACATGCAATGTGCAATTATTGTGTCAGAAAATTTATATAAACTTTAAAAAAAATTGTCCGTAAAATAATGCATTAATGTATTTTTTCCTTGTTTCCTTTTAAGATACTGATATAAAAATGAGATGAAGATACTGTTATAAGAAAATTATTAATCTGGAAAATGAATTTAAAACTTTTCTTGCAATAATATTTACGCTGATACTGGTCAACTGGTCTCACGTGTATTGCCCACTGAGATTTTGAAAACTGTCGCTACAGTCCGAGAGATCTCCCTTTTATAGAGCTAAAATGATGATAGGAATTTCTTACTTATCTTAAGAGCATACCTTCCTGAATCCATACGTGGACGAAAGTTACATTGTTAAAGTAATGAATATCTAAAACATCTTATATCAAGCAGCTTTAAAGAGATTAGTTTGAAAGAATTCTTTTTTATCTCGCATTATCATCCATATTTATCTAGAACACGAAATATTTTTGTAGCTTGGCTACAAAATATTTTTTTAAAATAAATGGAGTATAAATAAAAAAATATATATTCTACAAGCCATGGAATCTCTCATAATTTCCACTCTCTCGTTACTATACATATACCTATACAATGATATCAGTAAACTAGAGACTATTTTTTTATATTCATATGTATATACAATTTAAACTTAAATAACCAGGGATGGGAAAGTTACTTTGTAAAAATAATTATATAGTTATCGTTACTCGTTACTGGATCAAAAGAGTATCTAGTTATCGTTATTAGTTACTGATTTTTAAAAGTAATGCATTACTGTTATGCCCTGTCTATATCGAAGGATAATCTTACTTATGACTCATCTGACTACTTTTTTTACTATTAGACCTAGATATGATTTTTGTCTGTCTACACTATGTATTCTGATAAGCCACAAGCAGGATTATTCTCTGGTGTAGACAGAGCATTGCCGTTACTTACAGAATAACGATTCGTTACTTTTTCCGTTACTTTTTTAATTTTAAGGCTAAAACGAGAGATCGATCTAAATAAAAATATTTATTTTAGTAATATTGTTTATTAAGATATATAAGATTAATAAAAACAATAAGTAATTTAAATTTGCGAAATCATAAGAAATTAATAAAAAGATTTTAAACTATACTTAAAATGCAATTTAAAAAATTTTGGTTTTTATTATATTTATACTTTTTGGACTTTTAATGTACATAGGATATCTGTCTTGAACAGCTTACAAGAAAAACTAGAAAATGTTACAAATCAATCGACGGATTGCCATTTATTATTTATAGCCATTCAGCAAGATTTAAATAAAAGGTAACTTATTAATTCATTTATAAGTTAAAGACTAAAACATACATACGGTATTTGTGTTGTAAAAAATATAAACAAACATTACTTTATCATTTTTAACGTAATAGTTTTTAACTTATTAAACTACGAGCATTGTCTGGATTAGGAATTTAACTGATTACAGAATTATTTGAACACAAAATACGAATTTATTTAATATAAATTTTTATTTTACAGCGGCTGTGACGCGAAACATCGGTCAATGATTGAAAATTCAATATACGTAAATACGATATGGCATTAGTATATATTAGTATATATATTCAGTAATATATTTCAGTAATATAAATCAACATGGTAAACAAATATTTTTTTTAGTTCCATTAGATGCTACCGTGTGTAAATATTATTATTATATTATAAATCGTTTTATGAGTTATTACTTTCAAAACAATTAATTGAAAAAATTTGAATATAGTATGCGTCAGGAAATTCATTATTTTATTAGCAGCAATTATACAGCAATTATATCAGCAGCAATTATACAGCAATTATATCAGCAATACTGATGAGCTTTCTTTTCCCTTTTTCCACAACCTTTTCAAGTACTTTTTCCCATCTCTCGGGCGCATTCTTCAAATACCAATCTTCTAGGAATTTAAACATTTTTTTTTGCTTTTCAGTACATTTCTTACAGTTAGTTAGGTAAGCTTCGCTGTAGATCCCTAAAATCAAGAATATATTATTTTCTATTTGTTTATTCCAATTTATAAAAATTAAATAATCAATTTCATTCCTAATTAATAAGTGTACTAAATCAGAAGACAATAAGATTTAAATACAAGATATATTCAGAAAACTAATGTTTTTCAAGATTTTTACATATGAACAAAATAAAAAATTAATCTTGTTCCTTATATTTATAACAAATCAATCATCCATTCGAGAATCATCATAAAAAAATTAATCTAGTTGACAAATTAATTCTTCGCGTTATTTTCTATTTATACTACATTATTTTTGTACGACAATTTAATTTAGAGAAAGTGATTTTTATTTTAAACATTCAATACATGTCATTGTTTCTACTTGTACTAAGCGCTTTTCAAATTTTAAAATAATATATATTTGTAATTGAACAATGAATTAAAATTTGATGAGAGATTCTTATTTCGTTATTTTCTTCTTTCGTGATGTTTAGTTCATTTCAAAAATTTTTTATTTGATTTCGTACATTATTTTTTAAAAAACTGTAGTTAGCTTAATCACTATTAAAAAAAGAAATCGATTTCGTAATGACCAAAGAATGCGGTACAAAAGAGAAAAAGAATTTGATGATATCTGTTAAATTTATTATATCATATATATACCTGTTAAATACTCTTGTTGTGGTGTCTCACAAGGTCCTATTTCCATAAAGCAATTGAAATATGTATCTCGCAGAGTCTTATTTGCGAGAACCTCTGCAGCATTGACATCATCGTATTGATCAGAATACATCTCTTCTGCGAGGACGCACATTAATGCGTTCACAGCGATGATCCACGCGATAATTAGCCGAGCCATTGTTCTCTGCTGTAGTACTCGAAATACTGAACTGGTAATGAATTACATCTTATTTATACAAATTGAGTTCTTATTCATACAGATTATCTTATTTATACAGATTATCTTATTTATACAGATTATCTTATTTATACAGATTGTCTTATTTATACAGATTGAGTTAAGAAAAAGTCATTTTATATGACAGTACAAATCAATATAAAATATAAACATAATAATAGATTTTAGCAATGATGAATAGTAATTACGTTTTTTAAATTGAAAAATTACAAATAGTAAATTTTTAAATACGAAATATTTCTAATTTTACATTTATTATTTCTAATAACATATAATCTAATTAATTAATTTAGAGTTAATTTTTATTAGCAAATTAACTTAATTGAATTAGCAATAATTGTTTAATTATATGCGATTGAAAAAGAGTTGTTTGTGATTTAAATTTTAAAAAGCTAAATTACTAACAAACTGGATTACAAGAACTCTTCATTTTTCAAGTAAAAATTTTATTATATTTTAATAGAATTCCAATTAAAAATTTGATATATAATATTAAAGATTTAATATATAATAATAGCTTATATATAATTTTATGTAAACTACCCGATATTTCCATAAAGCCATCTCTATTTTCGCGTATATTTTAAAAATGTTATCAAGTTTGTTTTCTTTTCTCGTCTGAGTTTACGTTTAGTTGATATTAAGTGAATACTAGCTATCAAAAATTCCTTCCTATATAAAATTCAGTTTATCTTTCTGCTCTACTGCCTTCCACATTGAAAAGAAGAAGAAGACAAACTCTGAACGCAGCCAACTTTATATAGGAAGACATTAATGACGTCGTGTGTATGTACATATAAAATGTTATCTGCTCCGCTATGTTTACATTCTGTGTATCTTTTGTTTTTTTTTTCTGCGTCGATTCTAATTGCGAAGTTTCTATAAAGCGATTTAATTTTTATGTACATTCCGTACGAATGACTACTATAAGCCGCGATCAATTCAACTGTAAGTAGGTTAATCGTTCTTTTGAATTATTTAAAAAATGTTAAAGAAGTGGCGTTTAAGTTTAAAGTATTGACGTTTAGCAATTAGTGAGTCTGGAACTGTGTCGCGCCGTACGGGCAGAGCGACACGTGTTTTGTTTAAAACTGTTAAGGTGGAAGCACATAAAATTGCATAAGCCATAAGCAGAATGCATAAGAAAATTGATTGATCCATAAACTTGTGCATACAGAAAATAGACCAATCCATTCTTTTATGCATTCTGCTTATGGCTTATGCAATTTTATGTGCTTCCACCTTTCAACTGACAATTCAGGACGAGAAGTGGGAAACAGTAGGCGTTGACTCTCGGAAATCGGCCGAAATGTATAAATCGTGGCAGACACTGCTATAGTGGTATATCTAAACTAATAATTAATTTTAATTTCATGTATGAAGTTTTTTCTTACGGCTTTTTTTTGACATTCCTAATGATCATACAATACAAAAAAAATTGTTTTTTGAAAATCCCGAGGAGGCACAGAAACGTGTTTATTGATACTCCTCCTTTATAGAAATCGTAAATTTATTGGATTTAAATTTATTTTTATCAGAATGTCGCGAGAAAAATTATTAATGAAGAGAAGAAATCGATTGATACTTACAAGGAGATGAGTTGTTCCAATAGTACAATAGCGAAAAAACTAAATGTTCACGCACTCTCACAAACAATTATGTAAACTTAGGCGAAAACTAAGTGAAAACCATCTTAAAGAACGAAATCAAAAGCTGACGAGGAGGCGACATTCGTTACTTATAATAAAATGTACAGTGAAAGAAAGAATGTCATGGAATAATGATTCGCAAAACGTTATCTTTTCGGATGAAAAGAAATTCAATGGGTCGGATGGTTACAAATTTTACTGGCATGATTTTAATGAAAGAAAAAAGTTATTGCAATGAGTCGCAGAACTTGTTGAATACATATCGTGAATACTGATAACTCCAAGATACTGCAAAATTGTGACGTACCTTTCATTTCTTTCGCTGCATATCTCATAAGTAGCGAATGTCGGGAAAAATTGACTCCTCGTCAACTTTTGCTTTCCTTTTTTAAGGTGATTTTTATTATAGTTTTCGCCTAGGTTTATATAATTGTTTATGAGAGTGCGTGAACAATTTAATCAATTTTCCTCGCGGTATTCTGATAAAAATAAATTTAAATACAATAAATATATACAATTTCTATAAATTTAAAGATTAACTTTAACACGAATACTTCCATTTAAATTGTTGTAATCATTTATTTGAATGATCATTTAATACCTGATAATCTTATGCTGCGTTCTCACGAGGCGTAAAAAGTTAGAAAAAAGAAAGAATGTCACTGGTGGGCAGAGAGAAAAGATACACATTGTTAATGGTGCAATAAGCTCGTAATAGCGTTTATTACTGTAGATCGCAGTATCGCACAAATATAGGCAGAGATGGTCGGTCATAAAAAAAATCGGTAGAAGATCATGAAACACCCGAATACAAAGAGGATAATGCGAAGCGTGAGTTAGATAGAGAATACGTAGTAAAGGACAATTTAACGGATGTAATGATCTTAATTGAGTAATAACTTCTCATTTCAATAGTCACATTTAGCTAGAAGATAAAAATATCGGTTGATGACATGTTAAATACTGTATTTCTTCCACCCTTCACGAGGCATAAACCTCGAGTGTATCAGGATCACGATGGAAACAACCTGATTAGACTTTGTCATGACTTATGGTGCGTTCGGGAAGGCGCTATTAGCGTTATCAGCATCAGTCTATCTTCATTACTTACTAAGAATAGAACGAAGATAGACTGATGCTGATAGCTCTAATAGCGTCTCCCCGAACGCACCATTAGTCGTTGACGTCCATGGCAATCATTACAACGCACTTATATGAATCGTAATCTGCGAAATCGTGATTCATGTACCTCGAATATATAATTTATGATGATATATTGTGGTTCATGTCTTGTGAACTATGCAAGAACGTAGCATTATTAAATTATAGAATTGTTAGAAAAAATAGAGATATTGCAAAAACTTTATACATATATGTGTAATGCGCAATTACTGTCTTAGAGAATATATTACATGAACTTTATAAAAAAATCGTTTATCAAAAAATAATGCATTAATGTATTTTTTTTATGTTTTCTATGGGACTAAATTCGAAACGTAGATAATATTTTCTTAAAGTACAATGACTGATAATTATTTAATATTACTTTTCGAATTTAGTCCTAACTGCAAAGTGTCGAAATCAATTAATTTATCCGCGAAGCACGTGCTTCGCGAATTAATTAATTTCGACACTTTGAAGATGGGACTAAATTCAGGGTTTTATGTCCATTTGACATCCATCGGATATCTACTGGACTAGATTACGTCCACCATTTTCATAAACAGATGTTCCATGGATGTCCATTACATATCTTATGGACATAAAAAGGATATTTTATGGATATTTCAGTATCCTTAAAAGATATTTATAGGTTGTTTTTCGGATATCTGTGCGCTGTCTAGGATGACATCAGGGAAAAGAAACTATTTCTTTATATTTACATATACAATTTAAACTTGTAAACTTCAAACTATATATTTATTGTTATAATGCGATTAATTTTTTAAATATATTTTTGTTAAGATAATATAAATTTATATGTTAGTCAAATATTTAATTCAATTAGATGCTTCCGTTCATAAGTATTATTTAAGTTCTCATGTTATAAATCACATTATAAGTTATTACATTGATTAATTAAGAAAAACTGAATATGCATCAGGAGATCCATTACTCTGTGTTGCCAATGGTTATTGATGAGCGTTCTTCTTCTTCATATCCTCTACAGTCTTTGCAACTATTAGTTTCCAATTGTCAGGTTCATTCTTCATATACCACTCAGCTACATATGCAAACATTTCTTTTTGCTTTTCAGTACATCTCTTGCACTTAGTTTGGTAAGCTTCGCTGAAGATTCCTGAAATCAAAAAAATTATTTTATATTTATTTATTCTAAATTTATAATAATCGATTTCGCTTCCAATTAAGATAGTACTGTCATTACGAAAATTACTGTTTAGAAATTGATAAAACTTGGTATACAGATAGATATTAGCGTAAAAATTACCCAGTTTATTTTTTATGGACCTAGGAGTACGCGAGAGAAAATTTATGACCATCTTAATGTTTACGTGTTTAATCTGGGGGGTCTTATGGAAAATTACGTTCAATTCCATATTTCACAAAAACTACTGTTTAGATCTTGATAAAAATTGCTTGAGCGTAAATAAAAGGAAATATGAAAATTTAATAATCTGAATTGGGTACCTGTGAGATTAGCAATAGAGAAATTAAAACGTAAAATTGTTGTTTTTCACGGCTGGCAATAATCCAGACAGCACACAATATTCATGATAAATGTTTATAAATATTTATGTCTATTTTTTAAAATACGATATAAATATTTTATACATATTTTATATATGTAAAGAAAAGAAATAATAAAATCTTTATCCTACATATTATTAAAATATGGATTAAATC
>VBVQ01006208.1:0-10058 GCA_011636635.1 Tetramorium simillimum | reverse complement strand
GTATATAGTAGAGTCGGTAACCCAGCTCTCATGGTAAAAAGCTGGACAATCTGTTAAAATTCACCCTGTATATATATATATATATATATACTACATCTTCGCTTTACTAAATAGATGAGTTTAAAATATATTAAAAATAATGAATATTAAAAAGATTAGCAAGATCTCTACGAAAGAGGTAGAACAACGTATGATGAATCATAAATAAATAAAGCGCGACGATGTTGTTGTTGTAAAATCGCATGTAACATGATGTTAGGACTTATTGAATTTGGACATCTTACATATTGAAGGAAAATAAATAAATTTTTTTATTCAACACGGAATTTTGACATCTTATTGTGACATCCTAGTGATGGGTTAAATTATATCTTACCTTTGGTATTGCGTCCTTCTACACATTTCTATAGGAGCATTATATATCATTTAATACATACATTGAAATCTAAGTGATTCATTGTAAGTACACACTTTATCTATGTTTTGTGAGTACACACACATTTCAAATTTGCATACTTTCCGCATATGACCACGGAACATGCGCACGTGGCTACGGAGCATGTCGTTTCGTCGGTATGACACATTTCTTAATCTGAATAATCGTCAACTTTAACGATTAATATCTCGCTTCGCGGGGCAGAGCGACATTTATTTTTACCAGATTCTTTCGTTTCGTGCAAAAACGCGTCGAAAAAGCCTAATTCCCAGTTTTTAACACATCCTCCCTATCTCTACATACAATTTCAAATGCTTGTAGAATCGCTGAAAGAATTTGCTGGAACTCTTCAGAATTTTTACCGGGACAGTGTTCAGCACTGCCACATGAATATTGGAAATGCTATTGTAATGTTTTATTCAATTTAAGGATTTTATTCAATTTAATGCTATTGTAATGTTTTATTCAATTTAAGGACTAGAAAAAAATTGAGTCCGATATGCATACGGTGGGGTAAGTAATAACGATGATTTATGCCCCGTCTAGATCGGAGGATGATCTTACTTGGGGCTCATCCAAATACATAGCGTAGATGCCCTGTCTACACCGGAAGATAATCTTACTTGTGGCTTATCTGACTACTCTTTTTTTACTATTAGACTTAGATATGATTCTTGTCCGTCTACGCTATGTATTCTGGCTCTCGGGTTTCTCTCTGATTCGGGTGAGCCACAAGTAGGCTGATTCTCTGATGTAGATAGAGCAGTAGCGTTTCGCTTAAAATTGCGCCGAAGCATTGTCGCACAACAAAAACTATGAATTGCCTGACTGACAGATTTCCTGCTTAATAACATGTTTTGTATTCATCTCTTGCACTTATCTGCAACAATACATAATTACTGCATGTATGACAGAGCATGACTATGGCTATATCCATATATGTTTATAATATTCATATATTACTGACGGTACTTGAAGTAGCTAAAAATAATTTCTAAACGGAGATGGCAGTATACATATACTGCTATGACATCATTTTGACAGCATCAAAGTTTCAACCTGGGTAATTATTCAGTATATCCTCCAATGACCTTGATATATGTTGTCAAACCTTGGCTGCGGTCCACTTGACGCTATAAATGTTTCAAAGCATTTTTCTTCCCTTTCATTTTAATAAAGATAGAAGGAGAAGAAGAAGGCTTTGAAGCATCAAGTGGACTGCAGCCTTCAAGAGGGTGACCTTGAAAAACATATGTCAAGGTCAAGGTCATTGGAGGTGACTCTTCTATACTGAATAATTACCTAATAGTTTATCGACCTCTATAAATCCGGCTTAATAAACAAACAAAGCCTAATATCAAAATCAAATTCTACGCGTGCGCAAAATTGACTATTCACGGTTCATAACTTTCGTCTTCCGTTTTCCGTATCGTTCACGTCACTATATTATCTGTGGTTCACGTGTGCATATCGTGTCAATGGCTGCATTCAGGAAACACAAGTGAGCAGTTAGTGACGATTAGTTTTTACTGTTAAATCCCTTAAAACTGTAAATCTAGACCATGTACATACATTGATGAATTACTCAACTATTGTAAAACCATTGTGTCTCCTGAACGCGCCCATTCAGTTCAGACGTATTTATCAAGCTTGGTTATGTGAGTAGAAATTGTCAAGGACATCAAGGAAAAGAAAATTGGACGAAACATCTTACGAAAGAAATATAAGTCAGCGTAAAAAGAGAATCCTACTATTTGTGATATTAGAGTAAAATAGAAAGGTATTTAAGTACTCAGCTATTCCAAGAAAGTCCGTCAAAAACAAATTGCAAGGTTAGAAATTTTTGCAAGCAAATTTTACATAACACAAAATATCTATCGACGAAATACTGGCAAAAATATAGCAATTTAATTATTTGCACTGAAATATGATGGCAAATGACTAGATGGACTTGCAAGTAATACAGCATCCATTAGCAGCAGAAATCGAGCAAAATCTATTTAAAATTTTATTCAATTTCAATCAATTTGTTTTGAGACATTGTTGGTCTGTCTTTTTATAACTGAACTCCTAACTAATTAACTGAAGTGTAAACTCTTTGTACTTAAAGTAGTAGAGAAAAATATGCCCGAAATTTAGCGAAAAAAGAAAGTAAATTCTAATGCCATCCAGTGCAGTTATAAAAAAAGAAACAATGTAAGATTGTAAGAAACAAGAATGTAAGAAACAATGTAAGATTTTTACCAAAATTATCACTTTATGGGTTTAATGCTAATTTATAATGGGTTTATGTCAATTACTCTGAATTTATTTGGAATTACTATTAATCTGCTGATACATTGATAATTTGCTTATTAGATGTAAAATGTACGTATATATATTTTGCTAATTTTTGCCAAAAGATAATTGAAAGTTATTATAATGTTCTTTCGGTACAGTATGTGCTTTTATTCAATAAAATCAAGATAAACTTATTTAATAGTAATTGTAGTAATTACTTTATTTAGTATTTTACTTATTGTTAGTAAATTAATAACGTTAATACACATAGAAAATAAGACAGTTCTTTTCAATTGACGATAAAGATGTATTTACATATAAACAATCTGAAATGTTATAACTGTAGACACTGGACTATATAAGATTATACCTACTTGTTATATATTCAATTTGTATTAAGTTCATATATATACATTACAAAAAGCTTTCAGAATTATTTTTGAAAACCAATATTACATTATAATCTTATATTATTATATTAAATCTATACAGTTAACTTTTTAATTATATTCTATCAAGTTTGTAAGGGCAACACAATCTGTATTGTTAATATAATGTAATAAATAAATACGTATAATGTATATATTGCTAAATTATTTCAGATATGTTTGTATTCGTACTCTGTAATGGATGACACCGATAATACACAAATTCACACGACAGTCTTATTTTTTGCAAAAGCACGTGAAATAACCGGATGTAAAGAACACGAGCTTTACGTAAAAAGAAAATTATCCTCTACCGAGCTCTTCGACAAAATTATCCATACTTTTCAGTTAGAAAGTATACGGAACCAAATAATACTAGCTGTGAACGAAGAATTTATCGATTTGAACACTATTCTTGTATTATCGGAGAAGGACAAGATTGCAGTCATTCCACCACTTAGCGGAGGTTTGTCCAATGAGAAATTAATTAAATTTAAAAAAAGTTTTAAATTGGACACTTTCGCACTGTATGTGAATAATCAGTTTGGTTTTCAGGTTTAAACCGCGTAAAGTCTTGATTTGATTCCGACGTTTTGTGAACATTTCAGTTAATTTTATCAGGATGAAATAATCTGAGAGGAGAAGGAGGAGGGAAGTCAGTTAAACTTTTCAAGAAATCGAAAGGAGAAATCGTTAACAACAATTTTAACAGAGATAACAGACAGAAAATCAGTCTAATTTGGGAAACCTTCCGATTTCTTGAAAAATCTGATAGGTCAACAACTCTCCTCCTCCTGTCTTTCCGGGAATCCTCTTTCCTTTCTGGTTAATCACTTTATAAAGGGATCTGTGAAGGAACAGCTCACTATCAATTGTTCCTGATTAAGTAAATTAAAATGTTCACGAAATGTTGTAATCAAATAAAAAATTTACGCGGCTTAAATCTGGAAATCAAGTATAAAGAAAGATGTTTATATTATTGTTATATATTTATATTGATGTAATATTGGTTAAAAGCTCGTTTTCTTTTGCTCATAAGTAAAACACTGCCGCTAAAATATTTTCTTATGGATTGGATGTATATTAATAATAAAAAAAACATATGTTAAATAATAAAATAATTATCGTATTATATTATTTATTCAGGATAACATGGAGAAGGAATCAAAGAACTTTGTCAAATTACAGCAAGAGGAATTAAATATTACAGAAATCATGGAGCTAGTAACATTTCCTAACTGTGGAGCAATATCTAACTTTATTGGGATCACTCGGGATAATTTTGAAAATAAGAAGGTAAAGAATATATTACAGAATATATTACAGAAATTTATTTGATATTCTAAATATTTGTCTGACAGGTTATCTATAAATTTTAATATATGTGTAAATGCTGGATTTGTTGAGAGTGAAAATGCATGTACTTTCTTCATTCTAATTGTTACTTAATTTTACATTGATCTAATAGAAATTTTGTGATATAATGTATATAGATGTATTAACCCATTAATCCATAATTGGACTTTTTCAAGTAATTCAAGAAATGACTACTCACACACATATCACAATAAAATATGATTTCCATGTATTTGAACGCCATATTGCATCCGTTATCTTGAATTACTTGGAAAAAGTCAATAAGCTTAAGACTTTATCGGCAAATTAATAAAAAATTGTTTTTTTTTTAAATAGACAAATGTTTGTGAATAATACTCTTTTTATTAATATTTTGTAAATTTAAGATTAATTATTGAAATTCTATTTCTAGGTAATCAAGCTAGAATATGAAGCCTACGAATCAATGGCTTTAAAAGAGATGACAAATATCTGTGACAAAATCCGTTCACAATGGGACGTAGAAGGCATCGCTATATATCATCGTATTGGAGAAGTACCGATATCCAAAGCAAGTGTTGTAATAGCAGTTTCCTCTCCTCACAGAGAGGAATCAATGAGGGCAGTGGAATATGCTATTAATACATTAAAGGCATCAGTGCCTATTTGGAAAAAAGAAGTGTACGAAACGGGAAAGCCACAATGGAAACAAAACAAAGAGTGTAAATGGACGAATAGTAAATAATATTTTTAATTATCAACTATGAACTTCTTTTAATGCATGCAATCTTCCCAAAAGTGCGCGATAGCTGTATTTCTTTCAATCTTTGATAAATTTTTTTCTTATTAAATATAGATTACCATAAGTTTTCAATATCTTTTCTTATTTCTTGTATAAATCTTGTACAATATTTTTTACTTTTAAGATCTAATTTCTAATAATAATCTTAATTTGGAATGATACGTTTTTAATATCTATACATCTGTTTATATGGATATTTATAATTTTTTTTAATATCTTGATTTACATCTTGATATCTTGATTTTCAATAAGAGAATATAAACTTCAATCGAGAGTATAATAATTTCTGTTTAATTACATTGTGTATACTTATAAAACATACGATTTAACACAATAACACAAGAAATCACACAAAATTAAATCAAAATATATCTTTACTGAGTCTATAAAGTATAACAAATTAAAAAGAAAAATATTAAATTTATAGTTTTGAAGAAAGAGGACGTTCAAACAGCTGCAAATATAAGAGAACAAATATTAAATAAAGTTGCTATTGATCCAAATCTTGTACAAATTCGAGCGAGTTCGGAAGAACTGAATCATAGAATAGAGTCATTTATTGAAAGAAAACGTCAGCAAATAAATACAGTGAATATACAAGAGTTTTGCCGCCACAGGTCAGTTCATTATTAACATTGAGACAATAGTATTTGTTTGTATGATTGTATTAACAATTGCTTTTGTTATATATATAATATTTATACATAATATAATTACAAATTGCGATTATCATAATTAATTTCTATAAATGATATATCCACAGTGAAAAAAGTGATAAGAATGAATATTCTTGTGCAAGAGTAGATGCTATTCTTATTCGACGCAAAGATTCCAAAAGTCATGTAAAAGGTAACAAAATAATATACTATTTAATATTTTGTTGCTCGCGCGATATTATATTCGTTCGTTGTATGTTTTATTCATTCTATCAATATTTCGTAAGCTTTTTATTTGGATTTCAACGGATTTCGTACATATTGATTTGTTATACAAGTTTTTATACATGGTAAGCTATTTTAATATCTCCATCTAAATATCTTTTTCTACCCAAAAAAATACTTTTATAAAAAATATTTTGTACAAAAGTTGTTTGATCTTAAGAGAGATATAATCCACAAATATCAATTTATTTTCAAATGACACTTTTTTTTTCAAGAAATTTACTAATTGTCACTTTTCAAAATTAAGATTAAAAAATTGTAGATTAAAAGATTAAAATATAATATTAAATGTAAGATTAAAAAATGTATAATGGAAAAATCAAGAAAAAACCTAAACTCTAATACGTATAACTAAATTTGTCTTAATGAAACCTCTACAACTTTTGTTAAAAAGAAAAAGTTTCCATTTCTAAGAAATTTTAGTGAAATTTCTCGAAAGTAGCGCCATCTGTAAACAAATTGGTATTACTGTCTTATATCCCTCTTACGGTTAAACAACTTTTGAAACTTTTCTTTTTAAAGGCGTAGGAAAAGATATTTAGGTGAAGATAATGGTTCACCCTGTATATTTCATAATCTGATTTATAGAATTAATATATTTCGTACAATGATTTTATAAAAGTTATTTGTATAAAATTCATTTGGCTCTGACGTTGTGACTTGATAATTTATACAAATAATATTAGCTTTCAATATTTCTTCGTAAATTTAAATTATATGTTTGAAATATTACTTTATTCGTGTATAAAGAAAATTCTATATCATTGGGATTTGTTATTTTATGTCTAACAATTAACTCGCTTAAATTGATTAATTGTATTTTTATTTATCTTGAATATATAAAAGCATTTACTTTTGTTAAATTTTTATTTTTTTGCATTAAAGAAATACGCAAGTCTGTTTAAACGATTAATTTTAATATAATTATTTTTAGTTCACAGAGTATTAAATGTATGGGGACCTCAAACTATCGATCAATCAATTTTACGCAAGTCAGTTACGAATAATGCGAGCTCTAGTGCTTCAGATTGCTTCCCTATATTGGACAACAGAATTTCAGCGACAGAAAATATGATTGGGATTAACAAACCTGTACCTAAAGATATTTACGAAAGATTGAAAAATATTGAAGACAGAATATTGTGTTTAGAAAGCATATCACCGGAATATAAAGAATTTTGGGTATAGCAATTTTATTATCTATTTTATTCATTAATAGTCATATGTGCTTTAATAAGACTATTTATATATTTGACAAAATTTGATAATTATAAAAAATTTTTATTTTTTTATTTTTATCAAATATGTCACATGTGCTTAGAAAATAATTATATACGTAAAGTATGTTTAATCATATGTATTTATATAATTATTGAAATATATTTAAAATATATAAAATATATTTAAATTTTATACATAGTTCAAAATGTATAATTTTATATTTGTTATAGATAACAGAGAACATCAATAATTTCGAAGGTAATTCAAAATCTATCCAGAAAAGAGTAAGTATGACTAAATATTTCATCCATTACAAGTAATTTATAATTATATATCAAGAGTTATCTTTTTATTTTAATTATTATAAATGTATATATTTAAAAATTTTATTTATAAAACTTGTCAAATGAATATAATATGACACAATTATAGAAAATAGATCTCATATATTTATATGTATATATGTATTTTTAGACATATTCTATGGCAGAACTTGATTTGAAATTGTACGAGTTGGAAGACAAATATACCAAGAAGATAAAATAGCGATATTGTAAAAATATATTATTTAGATTGGATTTATTAATAAGTTTATTTTGTATAATTTCTTTTTTAATAATTTTGATCATTGTAGATAATGTAGATTAATGACAAAGTTTTTTAAATTTCTTCAATTATGAATAATTATAGTTTGAATTAGCACTTCATGTACATATAAATGAAATATTTTTTTACATTTTCCAATCTGTTTCCCGAAAAAATTGGTAACTGTTGATAAGAGAGGAAGACTTCGCCTTGATCGTTTTAACCTTGATACATGCTGCTGGTCAGAAGTTTCTGGACACTCAAAATTAACAACTTGTCTATAAGTAAAATAAATATGTAATATATATAAATGTATAATTAAGAATACGAAAACAAAGATTCAATGTATTTTAATAAAAATTAACTTAACACAGTGTTATTCAGACAAAAATCATCTGTTCGAACTGGAAGCATCTGAAGAAATTAAAATTATGCAATGACTACTATAATCTTTTGACTTATTGAATTATTATGAAATGAATCGTAAGGAAACCGATGTCAGATGCACAAAACATTGGACACAATTTGAAAAATTGCTCCTAAAAAGTTTAAAAAATATAAAAAGGATTCCGCGATTAATACAACTCGTTTTATTAGGTTACTCTTTTGACGAAAAAAAGTCAATTTGATTGCCTAATGTCCATTTCTACCAGTGCAGATTAATTAAAGTTTATCTGCATTGGTAGAAATGGACATTAGGCGATCAAATTGGGTTTTTTTTTCTACAAATGCAGATTAATTAAAATTAATCTGCATTGATAGATATGGACATAAATAACGTGTTATTAAATTAATTTTTAATAAACTAAATTGAATGTTCGTTAATTATAGTTACACATTTTACATTTACAGTTTTTTTAGTTACAGATTTATTTTACTTAAGGGGATCCTAAAGCGACACTCGAATTTGATCGAGGTCGATAATGTAGGAAGAATTCTAAGCTAAAATATTATAAATTATCAAATTGGCTTTACAGAATACAAAATCCTTTTGCAGGATTAAAGTATATGCAAAAATAACTAATATGCTGTTATTTTTCACTCTTCTCGCCCTAATCAAAGTTGGATCGAATTAAACTTTTCCGCGCGGCGAACGATTTGATTGGCTACTGTACCCAATTTCCGCCGCGCGGCAAGCGTTCCCGCGTCCAGTGAGCAAGAGCCATTAGGCTGAATTCCCACTGACGCGTCGCGTCACGAACTGCGTCATGAATTATCCAATCAAAACGTTTTATTTTATGACGTCATTTCTGACGCGAGATCTTGCACGACGCGACAGTCTGTTTGTTAGGGCGCGGTCCCACGGACTAACATTTTCCGCGTAATTATTAGTTTCGAAACTAATAATTATAACTACTAATATTGCATTTTACGTCCGCCATATTACACCCACCATTTTGAATTTTGAAAATCCGAAAACAGATTCGTGATCAACGACCCAAAAAATCCCTGGATGCAAAGTTTCACGGAAATTGGTTGAATTTGGATTTTACGTCCGCCATGTTGGTTCCGCCATTTTGAATTTTGAAAATTCGAGAACGGATTTGTAATCAGCGCCCCAAAAAACCCCCGGATGCAAAGTTTCATAAAAATTGGTAAAGAAGAATAATTTGTGGCTCAAAGGATTAAGATGATCTTAAATATAAGAACTGACTATGAATATGGACCTATGATGTATACGATTCAGGCTACAATATTCACTGCCAATACTATACTAACTGAAAACCTATAATGTACGTAACGTAAACTATAGATTTTCAGTACTGGCAGTGAATATCGAAACGCTACTTCTGTATATTACTATAAATGCGCTGAATAATGGGTGCTTTCCAGCAACGTACACAGACGACACTGTGTAACACAGTGTATCATTTTGTCCTTGTTTGATCTGAATGTTAAAGAGAGATGAAATGATTCACTGTGTTACACAGTGTCATTGCTGGAAAGCACCCAATGCATTTCCTACAATTTACTAGATCGTATACGATCTGGCAAGAAAAATCGTATTGTGTGCTTAAGCCTTATCTTTT